>ML793173.1:73036-112153 GCA_009831015.1 Picea engelmannii
GGATGACCACAAACCAAATGTCTAGCAGAAGCTGATGTCTTCTACTAAATGGCATGGTTTTAAGTTGACCATAAACTAACAAGAGCTCAAGGCTCAAAAATCTGAAAATATAACAAGCAAAACTTCATGTCTTCTGCTCAATTTATGGTTTTAAGATGACCACAAACCATATCAAAAACAATATCATTTGTTCACAGGCTCTAAATCAAACTTGTAACCTGACTCAAAATCAAACTTGGAACCTGACTCAATTAGATTTCCCCCCTGTGAGGGACAAGTGGTTCCAATTCCCTTGACCGTCATTCACAAGTATGGCCAAGAAAAGATCCAGCACAATATAATCCGAGATTTCCCCACCGTAATCCTCACTAATATGATCCAAGACTCCTGCAATATCTCAATCCTCACTGCCATGCTCTTGTAATGAAGATTCTTCGACAATATCAAGAAATTTCTTCAAACAATTGATATAATCGTGTGTTGATTTATTCTCATCTGTTTCATGATGACGAGCGCTGATTGTTTCCCACAAAGGTTGATCATACTCGGCTCCATAAATCCCTATCTGGTCCGCTGTGAATTGGGGTTCTGACTCTTTCAAATAAGAAAAACTGCACGTTGAATTTGGAGAACCAGGAAATCAATGAGAATTCTCCATTGCCAGTGATTTCGAAAAACAATTATTGACAGCCATGGGAATTGTGGGCACACGAGAAGAGGATGAATGTGCCGACACTGGGTTTCTCCCACATCCACTCTGCGTGAAACGTTTCTTCAAATTGGAGTTCCATATATTCTTGATCTCATTGTCTGTTCTTCCCGGCATGCACGAGGCAATGGTGGACCACCTGTTCCCCAGAAGTCCATGAAGTCGAACGATGGTCTGCTCCTCCTCTGGACTGAGGCTTCCACGTTTGAGGTCGAGTCTCAAATAATTCATCCACCTCAATCGACACTCAAAATACACAGTTCCACCATTAAATAGCTCGAAATCACGAGAATTTTCGCATTTCAACAAATTACCGAAATATGATCGGTTCGGTCTCTCCTGCGCACAGACTCAACAACACTTCGCTAACACTCGACGACTATCTTGAACTCTTACTGCTCTTCTGTAAGTTGCGGCTTCCTCAAAAAGAATCTCTGCGGCATTCACGGTTCTCCTCAACAGAATGCGCAGGAAGAACATTCATTCGCCTCGTTTCTCTCCTCAACATCAAGCAGAACCTCCTCCAAGTACTCTCCACTGTCGGACGACTCCTCTCAGGATTCTGGGCCCTCCCGTGAGGGAGTGAACCCAGTCCTGTGCTCTGATACCACTGTTAGACAAGCATATAAAGATAAGCGTGGATTGCATTTTATTAAATGATTTGATACATTGATATATACATTGATGTGACCTTTGGATTCAACTTCCAAGGTCTCTTGGATTCCCTATGATCGTTACATGAACTTGACTGTTCATTTTCAATAAATTTCGTAACCCTAACGGATTACGTTTCCAACAACTTTTACATTGTAGCAAAAAATGGCAGCGAATTCTGTTAGCTTCTCAGACCAGCAACATGCAAAGTGAGCAATTCTTTGTGTTATTGTAGCTAAGAAAAAAAAGGAAAAAAGCACTCAAACTCTTATCCTAGAGATAGATCCATGATTAACACTAATAACAAACTCAAGTTCACATTATATTCATCTCACAAGTGGTCACACATACACATATATTATAACCTGAAGCCAACTAAAGTTTTTAAGAATCTTGGTATTGTAACAAATTCCTCACATGCATAGGGAAACTAAAGCACTAACCTATGATGTTTTTATCGAAACAACACTTGTGGAACCAAACTCTTATTGGTTCTTCCGAGTTGCAAGTAAAAGTAGGATTTCCAAAACCTATTATGTCTAAGGAAATTGCAACTGCTGGAGAGCTTGGAAGCTCTTAAGCGATCCTTGTAAACAAAAGGGAAAGTAAAAATATTACAAAACCCATGAGGGTAAATATTAGGTGTTCATGTGAATGGAGATAAAAAGAAAAAGACACAAAATTTTACTTGCCACATTTTCCATCTCGCCCTCTAATGGCATAATAAAGGTTTCGACCATCTTGGTTTCTATGCCCACGTGATAGAAGTTTAATAGGAATTACTAACCTAACTGTTAACAACATTCGCATCGCAAAACTATATAAAGCCGAGAAATTGGTGAGCTATAGAACCCTTCTCTATAGTTAGTAACATGGAAAGAAAAACTGCCTGGAGATCAAGAAATAATCAAGTTCTTGAAATTAATCCTTTTATATATTCATCTCTTCCACTACCATCAAAATTAACAACGTTCAAACGTCTTTCACCTCCATCAAAATTGACAAACTTCATACGTCTTACTAGTGAAATGCAAAACTTTAGGGTTGTAGTGTCTACTCTCTTCTTTGACCCATCTAGATAACCCATGTCATCATTGTCTCTCCAACCCGTTGTTTCCAAGCCGCCTCCTTCCACTCCCACTTTCTCCGCAAATTGCACTGAAAGGTAATTAATTTAATGGAGAAAGAAATTAACGCATCATATCCTTGGTTGAAATAAAAAAGGAGGTTCATCTTGAATTTGCACCCAAAAGTATTTGCCCAAACTCAAATGAAACCATCATTAAAATGGAAGAAGAGGATGATAGCTGACGTTACCTGCAATAGTGAATTTAGCTCCGAGTCACCCTCCTCCCGCATCAAAGGTTAAAGTGATCTCTAGAATGGTGTTCATGGCCCTCTAGTTGCCACACATATAACTAAGAGAGTAAAATATAGCCTCACTCCTATGTCCTTCCATGCCACTCCACAATTCTGAAGATGTGTCAAAGAAACCACCATGGCTTCCATGTATTAATTTATTCGTTTTAACGTTAGGAATGCTTCCACTATGCTCTGACACAACAAGTCCATGTGGTGATGCGCAAGCGCCCAAACAATATAATTGTGATGTATAGCATGATGTCCCGCCAATTTTGTAACGACTTCCTAAAGATTATACCTAAAATCGAACGATTTCTCCAAAAAAGTATTATTATCTCTGAAGGACGCCCATTTGTCCAAGAGGCATTACAAGAACTTAGCTAAAACCTGTTGGAGAGATAAAACTTGTTGGAGAATAATAGCTAAATACCATGATTAGTGTTTGGTTTGAGATTTGTTGGAGAATCTCTCAACCACCCTCTCCAAAATTAGAATAAGTTAGAGTTGGGAACAATCATGTAAATGTATTTATATTAATAAATAGGTAATAAAAATTGTGTATAGTTTTGATGTTGATGTACATCTTGTTTTCAATTAAACCTAGGAGTAGAAGGTCTTTAGCAGGATTTCTAGGAATTGATCCATTTATGTTGAAGTTGAGTGTTGAATGCTGAATTTGAGTGTTGAATGTGTTATGCATGTGCTCTTAGGATTTGGTGACAACAAATTATCAAGAACAGATTTGGATCTTATTATTTTGGGTTCGTTACAACCAAATAGACTAAGTTAGTATATGGATAAGGATTGTATTTATTAATCAGTTTCTTGTGCGAATGTATAAATTCATGTAAGCCTCTAGAGGCAAAAACGACTAAGTGTGAGTGAGCTGATGTAATTTCCATGATCTGAATAATAGGACAACCGATCCCTATGCTTGGTGAACGTAGCCCAACGTTTGGATGAACCACATGAAATCCCTATATTTCTTATATGTGTAATTGTTAATTATCATTATAAATTGTGTTTTCCATATTCTCAATTCTAACAGATGGTATCATAGAATTTTTGGTTAGAAATCCATAAAACCAAATGAGTGAAGGTCTGAGTGAAGAATCAGTGCTTCACGCAGAAAGAATTTCGGAGAAGCCACAGAGAGGCGCGTCGATTCCAGATCGTCGCGGGTCCCTCTTATCGAAGGGTGCAATGACCCACTAGTCATACTTTTGTGCCATCCTAATTCGAAAAATCGTCGTGGGTTTCAGCTACGGTGAGGGGAGATGATCTGGACCAATAGCCGTAGCCTGGTTTTATTTGGAGGTGCGGCGATACACTTTAAACCAAAGATCACGATCTCTTTTTTAAAAAAATATTCTCATGGTTTTTTGGGAAGTTAAGGCATGGTTGTTTTTAGAAAAAGGTTGACTTTTCTTTATTAAAAGTTAAGGTATGAATAATTGCTTTACTTTCTTAAAATCATGAGCAAGTCAAGTCACTTGGAAGACGTTAAAGGTTTATTATATTTGGATATAAATATAATATGAAAAGGGTGGAGGAATTAAGGTAAAAGTGAATCTTTTATTAAAAGATTTTTTAAAAGGTGAATTTTTAAATTTATTTTTTAATAAAAAGTGAGGAAAGGGAAAGGTTAGTAAAATGATTTTTTATTAATCTTTTATTAAACTTTGTAAAGTTTAAACCATTATTTCTTCACATTATTTTTTCAAAGGGTCTTGGTTATCATAAGTAGTGGTGTTTTTTGGAATGTTTCCTCTAATGGCTAGGATGTAGAGTTCGAAGTTTGAAGTTGAAAAGTTCAGTGGTAAAAACAACTTTGAGCTCTGGAAGCTCAAGATGTGGGATTTACTGGTGCAACAAGGGTTGCAAAAAACATTGGCAGGAAAGTCAAAAAAACCAACAACCATGATGGAATGGGAAGATCTGTATGTGAAAGATCTAAGTACCATTCATTTATGTCTGCTGGATGAGGTTCTGTTTAATATTGTAGGAGAGGATACAACATCAGGCTTATGGAGCAAGTTGGAAAGTCTATATATGACAAAGTCCTTGATGAGTAGAATCTACTTGAAGAGACAGTTGTACAGTTTGCGGATGAAAGAAGGTACAAAAATTGCTCACCACTTAAATACCTTCAATACCCATATAGTTTAATTGACTAGTATGGAAGTTAAATTCAAAGATGAAAATAAGGCTATTACACTATTGTGTTCGTTGCCTGAATCTTGGGATAATGATGTAGACCCCTGACCCTGGGGCCAAGAACCGCGCAAGATCATTCTAAATCTTCCCCTGAGTCTGATTGACTCTTTGGTTTTCCCACAGGGAATACCACACACACAAGGTATATTCCACTATCGACAAACAAATATGATTGGGGCTTTTCTTTTCCTTTCGGGATTTCTGATTTCGCAAATCTTGTTGTTGAGCCCCTTATCTCTTTAACCTCCAAAACCCGAAACGTCAACGAGGGTTGACTCCTCCAATGCGTCGAACACACACCTCTTGTTGCCACTTATTTCGGCTTTTAGGAACTTGAGTGATGGACCAACACTTGTTCCTCTTCCCTTATGATCTTCCGGTTTCTGAAATTTCCCCTTTCTGGCGAGATCGAAGGTCTTTCAGTATTTTCCCCGAAGCTTGACCACTCCCTTGACTTCCGTCGCACCTATCCTCTGATTAATGCTTAGGAACCACCTTTCGGCTTTTCTCTCTTCATGATTTCGAGAGTTGTGTTGACATGCAACTCTGCCTCTTCACTCCCATAACCCTGAAACCCAAATGGGCCCATGACTATTTTCCTTCAATGTTTTCAAGAAATTTTCCTTTCACTCTCTAGGATTTCATGACTTGCGAGATCCACAGCAGAAAGGTTCCTCACCTCCCGAAACTCCGATCTCCGAATTCCCGAAATCTCGCCTCCAACATGATCTACGGCTGAGATCCTGCATGATCCGATGACTTTAGATCTTTTGGTTTCTCTTGAATCGGGAGTTTGAAACTCTCAATTCCAAAGATCACTACCTCCTCTACTTCCCGACATCTGAAGTGCCGAAATGCCGAAATCCCGAAATTCACCTCAAGACATGCTGTGTTTCACGACTTCGATATTTTCAATGCTAAACACCTCGGCTCCCTGTCATCAAGATTCCTAGTATGCCGAACCCTGAAATACCGAAATTTCACACTTGATTATCCTTTTCGCAAACCAGGAATTTGAGTGACCAAGGGTTTTTGACTTTCACTCCCAACTTACGGGTTCTGAATTCTCGAAATGATTTGACGGCTCAGACAAACCTTGATCAACGGTCCACGTTGATTCTTGATGTCAGGGTGGCAAATTTGTCCAACTCCTAACCACTTTGCAACTCCTCTGGATCCTACGGTCCATGCGATTTCGCGAGTTCTCCACGGAGAATTCTGACCATCTGATTCACTCAAGAATCTCTGGCCAAACTGACTCGTTATCCTTCTCCTGAACTTAACTTATGCGCAATGATTTCGCTCCCCGTCTTCCTTTAAACTCTTCAAAGGTACTAACCCTCCTAAGCTTTCACTTGTGAACTCAAGTGTCCAAAAGGAATTATGCTCTCACTCCTTGTGGAAATCTTTCAAATAACCTCTTCTTATTTGAGTCCTCGACTCTATGCACTCTTTGCAATAGCAGTCCTTCCACCTTCACCTTAGTTGATAACTTTTAAGGTTTCAACTAGCCTGCACACACCTTGCACAACTGTGTACTTCACCTGCACTTCTACTGGTATGAGAACAATGGTATCTCTCCTGAGCTTTCTGAGATAAAACTCAGACTCTTGTCAACACACACTTTGTGGACGTTTCACTGCACTCCTTGCAAGAATTATCAGGAAGAGAAACAATTGAAACTCATTCTTCTCCTCTCTCATATTTTATGCATTCACCATGAAATCATACACACAACATAGCATTGAAACAAACACATAAAAGAGAAAACAAATAGCTGTAAACATACCATTCAACAGATGTAAATAGTAAGCATCACAACACCATGAAAATTGAGTCAAAGCTTCATATATTAACTCAAGTGATTCTGTACATGGGTTCTTCTTTACAACTCTCAATGATGATAATGTTCTTTCTCTAATAATACAATAATACAAGGGTGAGGGTGTCTATACCTGTTTTCCCTCTTACTCTCTAAATTGTCTGATGTATGAATTCAAATCTACCTACTTTCATTAAATAGACTTAATGTCTATTACATCCAGCAGATGAGAGAAAATCGCTCAAGATCTATTTACAACATGCAAGTATGCTTCCTTTAACTACGACATTAACATCTTCTCATTAATTTTTCAAAAACATTTCAAAATATGCAAAATGTGTGTTGCGCTTTTCCAATTGTCTTCCACCTTTATGGTTGCTTGGCTTGTTGTTTACAATGCTCCTGCATCATACTCCCTCACTTGAAAATTTTCATGAACTCCTGTTCATGAGCTCTTGCACAGTCTGCCCATGCTTATGAATTTCTACTTCATCTTCCCAACTAGCATTTTCAATTGGATGTCCCTTCCATTTGACCAAGTATTCAAAATACTCTTTTCTCCTAGTCTTTTTGCTAATCCTCTGGTCAATTATGCTTTCCATCTATGGCTTTTCAGCTACATGAATTTTTTTTGTCCATTGAATCTCTTTTTGTTCCTTCTCTACTTCTTCTTCTTCAGCTCTGTAAGGGTACAAATCTACAACATTGAATCTCGGTGAGATTCCAATCCCATCGGGTAATTCAATCTCATATGCGTTTACCCCAAATTTCCTTATGACCTTGCATGGTCCAATCTTTTTCATCTTCAGTTTGTTATATGTTCCCCTTGGGAACCTTTCCTTTCTGAGATGTGCAAGAATCAGATCACCAAATTCAAATTGAAGTTCGTGTCTGTGTTGGTCTTCTCTCGGCTTGTATTCTTGACTTGAACTCTACAATCTCTCCTTGACTCGGCTGTGAAGCTCCTTCACTCCTTCTGCAAAGTCTTCTGCACTAGCACTCCTAAATTCAACTCGTTCTGAATCTTTCAATTCAAAAACTCCCCTTGGATGCATTCCATATACAATCTAGAATTGACTCTGCCTTGGGCTTTTGTTAAGTGAATCATTATAAGAAAATTCTGCCTATGGCAGAATGTGATCCCATTGACTGTGGTGTTCAGTTACTAAGCTCCTCAACAAATCTCCCAAGATTTTGTTCATGACTTTTGTCTGCCCATCCGTTTGAGGATGATATGTTGAGCTAAAAGACAAACTTGTCCCCAGCTTTTTCCATAAGGTCCTCCAGAAATGTCCAACGAACTTGGTATCCCGATGATAAATGATACTCCTTGGCAAGCCATGAAGTCTGACGACTTCCTTGAAAAATAGGTTCGCAATATGAGTTTCATCATTGGTTGTCTGACATGGTATGAAATGTGCCATTTTTAAAAATCTGTCGACTACCACAAAGATTGAATCATATCCTCTCTATGTTCTTGGCAGTCCCAATATAAAATCCATGCTCATTGCATCCCACAACCTTTCTGGTATGGGTAATGGTTGATATAACCCTGTGTTATTCCTTTTCCCTTTTGTGTGTTGACAAATCATGCATCTGTCCACAAATTTCTTAACATCTGTCCTCATCCCTGGCCAAAAATATAAGCCATTCAACTTTGAGAACGTCTTATCATGACCGAAGTGTCTGGCCAATCCTCACTGTGTATTTCCTTCAGTAGATTCTCCCTCATGGAGCATTTTGGAATACATAGTTGATTGCCCCAGAATAATAACCCATCCTGGATCATATACTCGGTCCATTGGCTTTTGTCCCTGAGAACTGGATTCTCAGATGCCTCATATGCCTCCTTAAAATCTGGGTCATCCCTATACATTTCTTTGAGGTTATCAAAACCTAAAGTTTTGACTCTGAATTCCTACATAAACAAACATTTCCTACTCAAAGCATCAACAACTTTGTTAGCAGTTCTAGAAATATGCTTAGTCACAAAAGTAAAATTCTGCATGAATTTAACCCATTTAGCATGTTTTTGGTTCAACTTCTCCTGTTGAGTCACGAATTGTAAAGCATGATTATCACTATGCAAAACAAACTCTTTAGGAACCAAATAATGTCTCCATTTCTTCGGCGCTTCTATGTCTACATAGAATTCTTTGTCATATGTTGAGTACTTGATCTTCGCTTCATTCATTTTTTCACTAAAGTATGCGATCGACCTGTTGTCTTGGCTCAATACTGCTCCAATTGCAAATCCACTCGCGTCACACCTGACCTGAAATGTCTTGCTAAAATTCGACAAAACCAGAATTGGTTGCTCTGTGATATTCTTCTTCAGTAGGTTGAAGCTCTTCTCTTCTTCTTATGTCCAGTGAAAAGACTTGTTTCTTTTCTTCACCGTATCCATCATTGGTGTGCTAATTCCACTGAAATTTTGAATGAATTTCCTGTAGAAACTTGTCAAACCATGGAAGCTTCGTACTTCAAATATACTCTTTGGCGACGACCAATTCTTAATTGCATCTACCTTTTTTGGATCCATCTTCAACTCATTTGCAGAGATTACAAAACCCAAATAAATGAGTCATGTCCTTATAAATGACGATTTCTTCATATTTATCAACAATTTCTCTTGCTGTAATCTTCTCATTACCGCAGCTAAATGCTTCAAGTGTTCTTCTCCTATTTTGCTGAAGATTAATATAGCATCAAGATATACGATGACGAATTTCCCAATGAAATCCTTCAGGACTTCGTTCATCAACCTCATGAAAGTACTGGGTGCATTCGTTAAGACAAATGGCATGACAAGCCATTCATACAGTCTCTCATTCGTCTTGAATGTTGTCTTCCATTCATCACCTTCTCTCATTCGAATTTGATGATACCCACTTTTCAAATCAATCTTTGAAAAAAACTTTGCTCCACTCAAGAAATCCATCAAGTCGTCCATCCTTGGTAATGGAAATCTATATCTGATGGTAATCTTATTGATTTCCCTTGAGTTTGTACACATTCTCCAACCTCTATCTTTCTTTGGGATAAGCACTGTTGGAACAATGCATGGACTCAAGCTTTCTCTAATCAATCCTTTGTCCATTAAGTCTTGGACCTGTCTCTTAACTTCTTCATTTTCCTATGGCGTCAACCTATACATGCCTTTGTTCGGTAAACTGGCTCCAGGTATGAGATCAATATGATGACTTATACTCCTGATAGGTGGCAATGAACAAGGTAGTTCGTCCACTACTATATCAGCAAATTCTCCCAGCAATTCCTAGATTTCTTTTGGTAAATCATCTATTCTTGTACTAGTCAAAACAATTTTGGGCTTCCTGACCACAATAAATTGTGTGTCTTCCTTCTTCTTAACCTCCTTAATAAGTTCCTTCCCACTCATGAGAAGTACAATGTTTCTCATCTCTATTTTCACGTCTTGGTTTTTAATCAACAACAACATGTGCATCCTCCCATTCTTATCCAGGGTGTATGTGTTCTTTCTTCCATCATGAATCATGTTTCTGTCATATTGCCATGTTCTACCCAATAATAGATGACAAACATCCATGGGAATGACATCACATAATATTTCATCTTTATATCCTCCTATTTAAATTCAACTAAACAATGTTTAGTGACATTTACCTGATGTCCTTTTTGTAGCCATGAAACTCTGTATGGGCTTGGATGTACAACAGTTTCCAGCTCTAGATTTTCTACCATCTTTGTAGATACGAGATTGTCTGTGCTACCACTATCCACTATGACCTTGCATACCCTATCTTTGGTTTTGAAAGAAGTCCGAAACATATTGTTTCTTTGGGTTGGGTTCTTTGCCTCCTTCTCCGGCTTCAAGAGAACTTTCCTCATCATTAAGGATCTTCTGCCCTCAACATCTTCTGCTCAGCATTCCATCCTTGAGCTTCGACAATGTGATTTTCACCACCATCTTTCTTCTTATATAGACACTCATAGGATTTATGTACGATCTTTACACAAACAAAGCATTTTACTTCACCGCCTCTGCCTCTTCCTCTTCCTCTAGATCGAGGAAAAGTATTTCTATTAGCATACTGTCCTGTCTGTGAGCTTCCTCCTCTCTCATGTTGAGTTTGAGGTTTATTTCCCTCATCTTTAGGTCTCTGAGTTCTGTCTTGGGCAATTGTTTTGCCTCTGCCTTGACTTCTGCCTTGACCTCTTTGACCTTGCTTCTGACTCATCTTCTCTTCAGCTTTCAGAGCCATCTGATAAACATCTTCCACGATCTGAATGGTCATCATGCTCATCTCATCTTGAATGTCATAACGCGGACCATTCATGTACCTGGAAAGTTTTTCATCACCGCTTTCCCAATGATCTGCTCTGATGTTTATCTTGTAGAACTCTTCAGTGTATTCTTTCATTGACATCAGCTTCTATATCAAATTATGCATCCTCTGAAACAAAGTGATTTGATAATCCTTGGGTATAAATTTGGCTTTCATATTTGCAACCATTCTATCCCACTTTTGATTTTCTGCTTTCCTTTGCAGCATCTGTCATCTTGTAGTTCATCCCACCATAGTGTTGCATGCCCTTTAAGTCTAGTAACGACATGTTTGACCTTCTTGTCTTCCTCGACATCCTCATAGTCGAAGTACTTGTCTAGAGCTCTAATCCAGTCTAGATGCTCTTCAACATCTAGGTTTCCCTCATACAATGGAATGTCCACTTTTTCTCTGGCACCTATCTTTGCAACAACCCTGAATAGGCATTCATCCACAACATCTTCGACTGCAACTTCTCCTTCTTCATTTCCAACTTCATTTTCACTTTCAGCCTCGATGATATCCCCAACGTCAACTGTGTGCCTCTATGTTGTCTCCATGGCATCAATCCTAGAACGTAACTCGTGCATTTCTCTTTCCCTTGCTGGATCAGGCATTGGCATTGGCTTGTCTCTTCTTCTCGATGGCATGGCTGTAAAATGTTCATCTTTTCTCTTTGATATAGAAAGAAAAGAACTTGTTCTGAGCTCTAATACCAAATGACGCAGACCTCCAACCCTTGGGCCAAGATCCACGCAGGATCATTCTAAATATTCCTCTGAGTTTGATTGACTCTTTGGTTTCCCCACAGGGAATACCACGCACACAAGGTATATTCCACTACCGACCAACAAATATGATCGGGGCTTTTCTTTTCCTTTCGGGATTTATGATTTCCCGATTTCACAAATCTTGTTGTCGATCCCCTTGTCTCTTCAACCTCCAAAACTCGAAATGTCAACGAGGGTTGACTCCTCCAATGCATCAAACACATGCCTCTTGTTGTCACTTATTTCAGCTTTTCGAAACTTGAGTGATGGACCAACACTCGTTCTTATTCCCTTATGATCTTTCGGTTTCCAAAATTTCCCCTTTCTGGCGAGATCGAAGGTCTTTCGGGATTTTCCTCAAAGCTATCCTCCGATTAATGCTTAGGACCCACCTTTCATCTTTTCGCTCCTCGCGATTTCAGGAGTTTCATTGACATGCAACTCTGCCTCTTGACTCCCGGAACACTGAAACCCAATTGGGCCCATGGCTATTGTCCTTCAATGTTTTTGGGAATTTTTCCTTTTACTCTCCCGGATTTCGTGACTTGCGAGATCCACAGCAGAAAGGTTCCTCACCTCCTGAAACTCTGATCTCCGAATTCCCGAAATATCACCTCCAACGTGATCTATGGCTGAGATCCTCCACGATCCGACAACTTTGGATATTTCGGCTTTTCATGAACTGGGATTTTGAAACTCTTGATTCCAAAGATCGCTACCTCCTCTACTTCCCGACACCTAAAGTGCCGAAATGCCAAAATCCAAAAATTCACCTCAAGACACGTCGCATTTCGCGACTTTGGGATTTTCAATGCTAAACACTTCGAATCCTTGTCATCAATATTCCCGGTATGTCGAACCCCGAAATACTGAAATTTCACACTTGATTATCCTTTTTGCGAATCGGGAGTTTGAGTGACCAACGGTTTTTGACTTGCACTCCCAACTTATGAGTTTTGAATTCCCAAAATGATTTGACGGCTCAGACAGACCACGATCAACGGTCCATGTTGATTCTTGATGTCAGGGTGGCGGATTCATCCAACTTCTAACCACCTTGCAACTCCTCTGGATCGTACGGTCCCCATGACTTCGTGAGTTCTCCATGGAGAATTCTGACCATCTAATTCACTCCTCAAGAATCTCTAGCCAAACGGACTTGGTGTCCTTCTACTGAACTTAACTTCTGTGCAATGATTTTTCTCCCTGTCTTCCTTTGAACTCTTCAAAGGTACTAACCCTCCTAAGCTTTCACTTGTGAACTCAACTCTCCAAAATGAATTCTACTCTCACTCCTTGCGGCAATCTTTCAGATAACCTCTAGTTATTTGAGTCCTCGACTCTATGCACTCTTTGCAACAACAGTCCTTCCACCTTCACATTAGTTGATAACTTTTAAGGTTTAAACTAGCCTGTGCACACCTTGCATGGCTTTGTACTTCACCTACACTTTTGTTGGTATGAGAACAACGATATCTCTCCTGATATTTCTGAGATAAAACTTAGACTCTTGTCAACGCACACTTTGCAAACGTTTCATTGCACTCCTTGCAGGAATTCTCAGGAAGAGAAACAATTGAAACTCATTCTTCTCCTCTCTCAGATTTCATACATTCACCATGAAATCATACACACAACATAGCATTAAAACAAATGCATAACAGAGAGAACAAACAACTGTAAACATACCGTTCAACAGATGTAAACAGTAAGAATCACAACACCATGAAAATTTATTCAAAGCTTCATATATTAAATCAAGTGCTCCTGTACATGGGTTCCTCTCTACAACTCTCTGCTATAGCTCTCAATGATGATAATGTTATTTCTCTAATGATACAATAATACAAGGGTGAGGGTGTCTATATCCGTTTTCCCTCCTACTCTCTAAAGTATCTAATCTATGAATTCAAATATACCTACTTTCATTAAATAGACTTAATGTCTATTGCATCCGGCAGATGAGAGAAAAATTCTCAAGATCTATTTACAACATGCAAGTACACTTCCTTTAACCACTACATTAATATCTTCTCATTAATTTTTCAAAAACATTTCAAAATGTGCAAAATGTGTGTTGCGCTTTTCCAACTGTCTTCCACCTTTATGGTTTCTTGGCTGGCTGTTTACGATGCTCCTACATCAGATAATCTAGTCACCTCTACTAGTTTTATCTCAACATAAGTTTTAGACTATGACTCTGTTGTGGGAGCTTTGGTGGCTAAGGAGATGAGGAGAAAATCTAGTAAAGAAACCTCAACTTTAGAGGCGATGTTGGTCAGAGGTCGAACTAAAGAGAATAATGAGAGATTTTTTTTTCGATCTAATTCAATACATAGAAAGGGTAAAGAAAAATGTTGGTACTGTGGAAAAACGGGACATCTCAAGAAATATTGCTAGAAGAGAAAGGAATCCGAGGAAAACTCTACGAAGGAAGAAAATTTGGCTGTAACAAATTCAGGTATGACTAATCACGTTAGAAGTTAGATTCAGGTGTCTCATTCATACCTGATAACTAATATGACTGATATTGTAAGTTAAATTCAAGTATGACTGATAACTAATATGACTAATAATGTAAGTTAGATTCAGGTGTCTCCCACCACATGTTCTCACATAGAAATTGGTTTATTTCTTACGAATTTGTTGATGAGGGTGTAGTGTTTATGGGAAATGGTATTCCCTGCAAAATTGTTGGGGTTAGCAGTATTAGAATCAGGATGTTCAATGGTATTGTCAGAGAATTAACGGATTTTATATATGTACCTAATCTTAAATCAAATTTGATTTCATTGGGAGTGTTGGATTCTTGTGGATATAAGTATACAGGTAAGGTGGAGCACTCATAGTGTCGAAAGGTAATTTAGTAGTGATGAAGGAAACAAAGGTTGATAACCTTTATAAGATGGAAGGGAATACTGAAGTGGCATCTGAAGTGACCGATGTATCTTCTTGTTTATGGCAGAAGAATAAAGGTCATAAGAGAAAGAAAGAATTCTAGGTACTGATAAGTGGTAAATCATTTATGGACTTAAAATCTTTGTTTTTGAATTCCTTCTTGTTTTATATCTCTGCAAGTTATGATGGTGGCATAAAGGGATGTTGTGTGTTGGATCCTAGTTCTCACAAGGTCATCATTAATAGAGATATAGTATGCATGGAACAAAAAAAATGGTTTATTCAAGATCGCAATGGTAAATTTGTTTGCATGGTAGAAAATTCATTGTATGGCCTACTGGTACCGAGGCAAATATAAAAGAGGTTTGAATCCTTCCTAGTGAGTCAGAATTTTTAAAAGGGTAGGAATAACTATACGATTTATAGTACATTCACAGTCTTGATGTTCTTTGCTAATGATATGCTCAATGCAAGCCGAAGCATGGATAAAATCAGTAAGAAAATGACTCAGGTGGACAGGACAATTCAGATGAGGGATCAAGGAGCAGCAAAACAAATTATGGGCATGGAAGTATATAGAGATGGTAATGGTAAGTTGTGGTTGGAGTTCAGTATGAACATTGTAAAACAAGGTTTTATCCCTCTTGTTTTCCATTATAAGTTTTCTTCAAGAATAGTTCATGTCTATAAAGAAGAAAATGTTATGTCTCCTGTAAGTTCAGTAGGATGTATGTTGTATGCGATGAAATGGTTAAGACCAAATGTTTCACATGCTAATAATGTTGCCATATATGTGACAGATTCAGGTGTTGTAGTGAAATGGGTGCTTCAGTGTTTAAGAAGCACAAATGTCATCTATAATGGTTACAATGAGATGGTCTATGATAGTTGTAATGTATATATTATAGCTGTTTTGGATAGAAGGAGATCTATCACTAAATATGTTTCACAACAAATATGTGGAAGACATGTTGGAGGTGGAGTGACCCCTCAAGAAATCCAAACTCGTGAAAGTCACACAAGAGAGATCATGAAACCAATTTTATTAGAGAAACTGCAATGGTGTTTGTCTTCTCTTGGATTGCAGAAAAGGTGATGAACAAAAGGAAGGAGCAAGGTATCAGGTTAATTGTTGTCAAGGTGGAGATTGTTGGGATTTGGTGACAATAAATTACCAAGAACAGATTTGGATCCTATTATTCTACGTTGGTTACAACCAAATAGACCAAGTTAGAATATGGATAGTGATGGAATTTATTAACCAGTTTCTTGTGTGAATGTATAAATTCATGTAATCCCATAGAGGGAAAAATGACTGAGTGTGAGTGAGCTGATGTAATCTCCATGATATGAATAATAAGACTCATACCTATACTTGTTGGACGTACCCCAACATTTGGGTGAACCACGTGAAATCCCTGTGTTCCTTATATGTGTGATTGTTAATTATCATTTTGAATTGTGTTTTCCATGTTTGCAATTCTAACATGTGCCTCTTAATTGACACATTTGTAGGAGGACCATTTCAAATGTGAATTAGACCGATAATCACAAATACATGATCCAGTGCACTGTCTCTTTGTGCGAACTCTAGGGCAATGAGTGTTAGTGTGTTTGTTTTAACCATCTAACATATTGGTGTGTTTTTTGAAATAATATCTATCTTAAAACACATGAGATAATGTCACGTAGATTCACCTCTAAATTTCCCAGCTAATCTTAGGAATTTGTAGGACCTCCTCAATCACATAAATTTAAGACTCTCTCATGTATTTTCATGAGATAGAGATCAATATATCGCATTTTTTCTTGTAGGAGGTTTCTCTTTGTATACCTTGGCATACCTATGGATTTTTTCGCATGGCATTAGAGCCTCTCTGCAAACCCCTCCTCACTCTTTTCTGAGCGATTTGTCATTCTTCATGTTGAAGCTAGGTCTTAAAATTTTTACCTCTAAAACTAAAAAAATTCTCTTTCGGGATTCGACTTTTCATAAGGTATAATCCTCACTATCAATCCAAAAGACCGGTACCGAAGTCCTGAAATGATTTCATTTCTTTGTTATAATAAAAGACAAAAAACTCAAGTGTTATTAAAGTCTAGACGTACGTTCTATAAAGTACTTTAAATCACAATAAATTAAAACCCTAAAGGAGTTAATTAACCATCTTTTAACCTTTCGAGATTCAGGGTTTACTCAGAACAATATGTTTTCAATACATTTTGAATCGCTAAATCTCGATTCCCGATTTCCCAAAAAAAGTGGAAGTCTGTCTTAATCCTGATTAATTAAAACTTATCCCATCACGATTTCGAGATTCGGGGTTTGGTGGTGACATACCTCATGTAAGCATGATCCCTGAAACCCCGAAACGTGAAGTCCCGACTCAATACCATAGTTAAGACCTAATAACTTTTCCCATCACGATTTCGAGATTCAGGGTTTAGTGGTGACATATCTCATGTAACCGCGATCCCCGAAACCCCGAAACGTGAAGTCGCGACTCAATAGCGTAATTTAAACAGAACTAATTTCATTTTAAAAATACATTTAATGGTAATTAAACTTCTTAGGTACTTTCTTTTTCGGTCTCCGTCAAACGATATCTTTTGAATTTTGATTTTAGAATTGCCAAAATACGGCCACATTAATAACAAGTAGATCGAGATTTCTGTGACACAAATGCGTATCTCAGAAATATTCTCTGCATTAAAGGTATTAAATTCTTGGTAACTGCGTCAGTACTTTCACCATAAAATGAGTTAAAATAAAATTAGAGGTCTGTGTTTTGAAACTTTTTCTCTCTTTTTCTATCAGAAGTAAGTCGCATCTAGCCGAACTTTCACACCTCTCTTCTGTGACAGGTTTTCGTTCCAATACAAAAGTCATGGTACCAAAGAAGGGACCCAATAAGAGTGAAAATACAACTGAGATTTCCAACCCAGAGGAATATGTCATATCAGACACCACACCACATGCTATCAACTCAATTAAATCATGGAGACAAATTTATGAAAATCTTGACTACGAGATAAAAAATTCCCCTAACGACTCCAAAAATCACCTTCGGGACATAGCAAAATCAAAACTTCACAAAATTGCAACACACCCACGACTCATGGCGTACAACAACATGACCAGTTGGGTTTTGGACAAGGTTGATATTCCAACGAGAAGCATTTTAAATGATCAAGGGGCCATTATTGACTCATTCAGACCTGAACATATCCAAGTTATGTACAAACTCTCACCCAATCCTAAATTCATTTACAATGCCGAATTTATAGCTGAATTTCAAAGAAACGAATGCACAGAGGCAGACCAAACTTACCCTGATTTAATCAAAGGCCGATGGAGATGTCCATCATAGTTTAGGGCTGATACCCACAAAATTTATGCCATAGCCTCTTTGAATGAGTACATGGTTTATGTAGCCATGATGCTCTGCAGACTCTTCAGCAAAAAGAATCCTTGTCATTTCCCCATAGAATGGGTGCCCTTTTTAGAAGAACCATTAGAAGGATATAGTTTCAACTAGGACAAGGGTTTGTCTGATAATATAGCCAAAGAGGTTTCAGATTACAGAGCTGCAAGAGACCGAGGTCAACCAGTGGCCTTTTACATGTCGACATACATCATGGATGCAAATTTTTTTATGACTCCATTCCCCCTGATGAATTTTAATTGGAACACAACCTGCCTTGAACCCATTCACGAATATCACTCTGAGTTGTGGGAAAAAAACGCAAAAAAATCATTTTATGAAATTTGCCATTTCGTGGTGATACCAATGCATAAAATGTTTTTCGACTGTGACCCTCCTCACATTTCTGAAGCAGTTTCAAATAACCTCAAGCCATTAGTAGATTGGTTCATTGAAGAAACATTCTCCTACATCAGAGTTTATGGGTGTTCAATTCCCTCTCACGTGCTTCTGAAATTCCTCCCAGATAGACTGGTGTGTAGGGAAGTAGCACACCAAATAGTAAAAGGCAGTATCAGAATAGAGCTAAAGGAAGCTCAAAATAAGTCCTGGCCAATCTTCCCTGTATACATCGGGAAATTTTCAATACAAAATTTGGGACATTCCATAGTGAAAGCAGAAGCACTCGAAGAAGTTAAACTGTTCAATATTGAGTACAAAAGGCATGACCCTTATCAACTAGTGAACAAACACTTGATACACTGAAATATGAAAGCATACGAACATGAGGAGTCCCCTTGGGATGACATGTTCAAAGGGACCAAGTCCTATTAAAAAGTGTTAGAATGAGTATAGACACTGTCGTCTGACCTGCAAGCCATCTTTCAGACCTTCCATAAGCATAGACAGATTGGTCTACCTCAAGTACTTCAAGGAGAAGAGATCACCCTCCCCCAAGAGCAAGAAAGTGTCCCCCCAGGTTTCAAGCAGAAAGCACAGAAGAAGGGAAATCCCAAAAAATCCCTATAGGATACAGAAAGGCCTCAACCAAGAAAAAAGACCAAAGTAGAGAAAAGGTCAGGGAGACCTCCCAAGTCCAGTAAGATTACTCCCCCTTTATCACCCGGTGTTGATGATAATATGCCTACGAAGACATGAGGGAAAGGATCTATAGAGCTAGGGAGCCCCATATCTTCCTTAACCCCCCTACAGTCCACTTTTGGACTCCCACAAATAGGAGCTCTATTTGTTGTTGACCTTACCTCCATTCCCATAGATGAGACTCCTCCTTCTGATTATTTTTTCAGTAGAAAAAGGAAGGTCATCCTGAAACAAGAGATGGATAAGAAGGAGGGGAATATGGTTAAAAAACATAAAGTCTTGATAGATGGAAAAAATGTGGAGGAAGAGGATTTCACTACAGAGATAGTAGGTTCCATGGGAACCATGGAAACAACAAACTTTTTTACCGTGGGAAAAATGAGAACCAGGATAAAGAAGAGTGATAAAATCATAGCACAATTACAAGAGCAGATAAAAATGCTGAGGAAAACATTAGAGAAGAAATCAGTAAAATCTTGGAGAAGACAAGAGCTACCGAAAGGTTAGAGGTTCAATTACTCAAAACGAGCCTAGATGAAATGAGCAAGAAAATGCAAGCAAGTCAGCTACAGATTACTCAGCAAAAGGAGCATGTAGAATAGTTACAAGCTAGATTAATATTGATGGAAGATCAAATTATAGATTTAAAATCTTTTCAGGCCCAATCACTGGAGGTACATTCGAAAATAGAAGTTGGACAATAGAAATCAATTTCCAAGATAGAGATTGTTCAGAATTACTTTCAAGAAGTAGATAATGCCTTTGATAATATTATCCTGAGGGAAAAAGAAGCCAAAGCAGTGAGCTTTACTCTCCAAAAGGCAATTATATATTTGATAGGTGAAGAGGTATCCAAAACTACGAAAGTATCAGCCACAGAGCAAATCAGAGGCGACATCATGCTCAAACTATGGGAAACCAACATAACTGAAAGTAAAATAATAGTCAAAGAAATTAGAGATGACCGTGAAGAAGTTTTTGATATTCTATAAAAGGAGTCGTTAAATATTGGAAAAGGCAATTGTGCAGGACTTCTGGGAAAGATCAATATTCAAAGACATCAACTAAATTTTAGGGAAAATTTGAGTGAAATCCAAATGGAAATTTCACAACTAAGAAAAATGGATGTCACCCTAATAGATAGGTTGTTAGTTGAGCCTAACTTAAAGATGAAGTCAATAAATTTTGTAGATAAAGGATTTGATGATCGTATTTCAAAGATTCAGAGAAAGGTTTATTTGTTCGAGGAAATAGATCTTCTAGAACCCCCCATAAATTTTACACAATTCATGGAGAGATGCATTAAATGTATTAAATCAAAAGAAGGAGAGTCGTCCACAAAGTAAAAGTATTATTTGGAAGAGATTTACTTCCAAGGAAATGGAAAAATAGAGAAGATCATGAAAACGGTTTTGGATCTATTTTTTAACAAATAGTTAGTCTCTAAGAATTAGGAAATCCCCAACCGTCCCAAGATTGGTGGTTTTGTATAAATGTAATTTTTCAAGACTAAGAAAAGGCTTTTTTCTGGATGGATTGTGAAGAAAAAACTTTGTTTTGCCTGAATTAATATAATATAGATTGAAGATTCCATCTGGTCAAGACTGAGTTATTTGTTTCTCTGTCATTCTATTTGTATTTCATACTTTCGTTTGAAGTGTTTCATGTGGTAATTTCTATTATAGTGATTGAAAAGTCAGATTATCTAATCGTTTGCAGTTTTTCCTTCGTATCAACTTTAAGCGGATATAAGACCTCTGAACGTTTTAGGACTCTAAAATTGTATGCTTCTGCAAAGTTACCATCCCTTTTTCTTGTATTAACTTAAAATGAGATTCCTCTTAAATTGATGCCTCATTTTTGTTATACAACTACATGTTTCCTTTTCTTTCTTCATTCCATGCACAGCTCTTTTAAAATTGACTCAGATATTAGAAAAGTGCTTTATTTCTGTTATACTATTGATTCATAATTTGGAAATTCTATTTTTATTAATTCGAACTGGAAATTTGCGACCCTTGAAAATATTCTTGATTTACAAAAAAGAAACCCCTAGCTTTCATGACTGTTCCAGTTACCAGAAAACCTAATATATAACCCGATCTATCAGATCAAATGACGATTTCGTTAAATCTATTCAATACCATATTACAAACAACAAATACACAGGTAGAATTTGAACGTTCATGGGCTGCAATTGAAAGGGATATTAGCATTCACGAACAATGGGAAGCTAGACAGAGACAGTTAAGGAACCAACTGTGATATCGGTTTCCTTTAAACCAGTCTTTTCACCCATTAATCATCTCTACCTTTTCAGATGCCTTGACAGTATAATTTAGAGCCTTAAAGTATAAACTCGGGAACAACACTTCATATCCCCACATTGTTGGTCTTCCTTGTTTTTTAGGGGTGGCTCCTTATCTCAAGTTGTTTTTCTGCATTCCTTATGAGGTCGAAGGAATAATTCATTTTTTCTTGTCATTGCCTCTTGTCCCAGTCATATTATTCCTCCACGTAAGAACAAGTGTGACTGGGTACCCGTGGATGTGATGTTACAAAAATTGAAGTGGGAGGCTAGAGTGAGATTACAAGGTGACAGAAGGGAGATGTAGTTTTTCGCTTCACCACACTCATAGGTCGGAGGGTTGTCTTGCCACCGATTTGTAGGAGTTTCCCCAAAGTAGTAATGATCTTTCATATCGTGTTTGTTCCCTATGGATTCTACTATTGTAGATTTTATCCTTATACAATATTTACTACAAACAAATTTTCAATAAAAGAATAGAAAATATACAATGAAAAATACACACATTACACATATATTTTTCCCCTCAAAATCCAAACCTGGAAAACCATCGTATTCTATATTCATTCATTGTGATACATTGTTTACAATACAATAGATATAGGACTCAATGACATCCAAAACCCTAACTCAATGACCTAGATTAGTCAACAACCCTAATTCCTTAACCGGAAATAGAAACCATCGCAAAAAAAACATGCACCGAAAAACCACCTAAGAATTGACAAAAAAATAGAGGCGACACGAAAAAATGAGGAGAAAATGCGACACGTTTCCCAAGGAAAACAATTCTTGGAGGCTCTGCCCCCCAACCCCTACACAGGTGGGGCTAAATCCCCCTGTAACCCCCAAAGGTGGGGCTGACATCCCACCCTCAAACTCACCCAACGCAATGAAGCAGACACTATAACTAGTCATGTAAAGAATATAACACATACCCAACATTCTCCCACTTGTCATTTTCTTTCCATATAGGGGGTTACAGGGTTACATAGTCAAAAATCTAGGGCATCAATGCCCATGGATCCTCTACACCAAGAGAACTTATCATTGCTCACATATTGTGTTAATGAATCTACAACATTCGTCAAAGTGTCCACCTTCATCAACAACACATTCTTTTCTTCAATCATGTCTCTCACAAAGTGATATTGAATATCAATATGCTTTGTATTTTAATGATAAGACGAGTTATTCACCATAAAATTGCACTTTGACTGTTATAATATATCCTTACATCTTTTTGTACGAACCTAATACCTGAACAAAATATTTGTAACCATATTGATTCCTTACTTGCATGTGTGGTTGCCATATATTCATGTTCTATAGTTGAAAGTGCCACTACAACCTTTCTTTTTCTCATCCAACTGATTTCTCCTCCAAATAGGTTAAACACATACCTTCTTGTAGATCTCCTACAATCAAGATCTCTAGCCCAGTATGCATCCACAAAGCCATGTATGTCCAACACTCTGTCCAATCCTGGTCTTCCTTGGTAGCACAATCCATAGCTAGTAGTGCCACACAAATACCTAAAAACCCTTTTTGTTGATGTCCAATGCTCCTTCCCTAGTTTTGGGATATATCTACTCAAAACTCTCACTCTATGTGAAATGTTCGATCTAGTACAGACCATTGCATACATCAAACTTCCAACTGGACTCACATATGGAACATGATACATGTCCTCCTCCTCTTCGTGTGTCTTGGGACACTGATCCGCATATAACTTTACACCAACATGAATAGGGACCTTGATCGGTTTACATTCTTTCATATTAAACCTCTGCATATTGTCTCGACATATTTTTTCGGATTTAACCAAGGTTTCCTCTTTTCTGATCTCTTTTAATTTATAAGCCCAAAATGAAATGTGCAGCACCGATATCCTTCATGTCAAATTTAGAGAAAAACTGAGTTTTCATATCCTACATAATCTCCTTGTAGTTTCATATTAGCAACATGTCATCCACATACAAGACCAAATAAATCAAATGATCACCAATTAATTTAAAATACACACAATGATCATCTTTGCTTCTTGTGAATCCAAGTCCCAGCATATAAGTATCAAATTTTTGATACCACATCCTTGGTGATTGTTTTCAACCATACAAAGGATTTTTTATCTTGCATACCAACTCCTTATTTCCCTTCACAACAAAACCTCATGGATTCTTCATATTGATTTATTCTTCTAGATCCCCATGTAGGAATGTTTTCTTCACATCCATATCATCTACTTCAAAACCAAATGTAACAACAACAGATAATAGGAATATTATAGAAGTTAACTTGGCAACAGGAAAAAAAATATGACCAAAATCAATTCCCTCGACCTCAGAATAACGCTTTGCTACTAATCAAGCTTTTTGTTTCTCCACTTTTCCTTATGAATTCAACTTTGTCTTAAATACCCATTTGTTGCGAATGGAATTTCTGCCAGTAGGAAATTCCACTAGATCCCAAGCCCGATTCTTATGCAAGGCTTCCATTTCTTCATCCATGGCCTTTTTCCATATTTTTGCATCCTCTTAATCCACTATCTCCCTGACAGTTCTAGGATCATCATAAATAACAGACAAAGAAAAATTTTAACGAAAATCAAATGGCGTATATATTTCTAGTAGCCTTCTTTCTTGAACCGATCTCCTCAATACTAGAGTATCGAAATCTTCTTCTGATTCATGTTCTTCTGTAGAGTTTGATTCATCATACTTTAAATCAAAGTCTCTTTTCTCTGGTTCTTCCTTACTTGGTAGGACTTCATGTTTAAAAACATCCTTCATTTCTCTAAATACCACATCTCAGATATACACAACCTTATTAGTTTATGGGTTCCAAATATTATAACCTTTGAGACCATGTTTATACCCAATAAAGATACACTTTTCATCCTTCTTATCTAAATTACTCATGTTTTCCTTTAGAACATGAACATAGTCCTCACAGCAAAATACCTTGATATGTGTGAGAGAAGGCTTCTTACTAGTCCATACCGCTTCTCGAGTTTTGTCATCTAGCGTTGATCAGAGGGATCTGTTGACCAGGTAGCATGCAATACCCACTGCAACTACTTGTAATTATTTCCCTAACCCAACACCATTGAGTATGTACCTTGATTTTTCCATCAATGTCATGTTCATCCATTCTGCAGCTCCATTCTTCCGAGGTGTATATCGAGTAGTATTATTCATTTCTATATTGCACTTGTTACATAATTCTGCAAATTCATTCCCACAAAAATCTATACCATTATCTATCCTCGAAACCTTAATTATTTCTTTGTTTTATTCTCAACAAGATCCTTAAACTCTTTAAACCTATCAAAGACTTGATATTTCTTCCTGAGTAAATATATCCAAGTATTCCTCTAGAAGTCATCTATAAATGATACATAGTACACATATTTTCCCAATGATGGAACCGACACATGTCCAAACACATCAGTGTGAACTCGCTGTAAAATTCCTCTTTCCCTCATTGCAACAGAGGGGAATCTTACCCTATTATGCTTCCCATATACACAATGTTCGCAAAAATCAAAATCCAGAGAGCAGTTAGACATACCTTCAACCATACATTTACCATGTAGTAGTTGAAGACCCTTCTCTCTGATATGATCTATTCTTTGTTTCCACAACATAACATTTTCTACAGAGACTATAGTATTTCTTTCTTATTCAACTCCAATATCAGGAACAATAGAACTATTACACCCATCACTAATAGTGTTTCCTTGCAGCATATACAGAGTTCCAAATCAAACTCCCTTTAGGAGCACCATTCCTCCTCGAACCATCCTACAGGTTTCCTTTTCAAATATTGTTTTACCCTTGCATCGTCCATTTTTCTTACAAAAATAAAATTCCTAGCCAATCCTTGGATGTGCATAACACCAGGTAGTTTTCTAATCCTTCCATCTATGAGCCTCAACTTGAATTTTCCTCGACCTATGATTCTGGTTTTTGATTCATCAACTAGGAAAACATTACCCCCATCATACCTTTCATATTCACAGAACCACTCCCTGTGGGGTGTCATATGAAAGGATGCACCTGAGTCAACCAATCATGCCTCATGATATGCATGTGTGATTGAAGAAGCCAATAATACATCCCCTCCTTCTTCCTTGGAGGTGTTTTCTTTTGTAGAAGGATATTCTTTAGATCCCTTCTTTTTCTCAACTTTGGGTCTACCACAACATTCAAGGAATTCAAATTATCTGCCACCGAGTCTCCATATATGATCCTCAGTTTATACAAATGATTTCTCACGAATGGTTTATTTACTAGGGACTTAGACTGATACAAATTCCCCATCTTATCCCATATACCCTTGGTTTTAGCTTCCTCTAACACATTCAGTAATATTGAATCTGAGAGACACAGTGGGATTTTTCTCTTCGCCTTCCAATACAAATTTTTCTAGCCATCTGTTGAAGTTCTTGTATGTGTAGTACCTAGATCCACCGCGATCCTCTAATATTTTTCCACCAACAAATCTTCCATCTTGACCTTCCACATCTCAAAAATTTTCCCATTAAACTTTTCGATCTCCACTTTCAAACTGCTCACCATTTCTCTTCACCTGAAGAATCAATACCACATATATTCCACTGTAACAAGGCTTATCATGGTCCCAAGCCAAACCCTTGACCAAAGAGGCCTCCCCTTGAAGCCAACAAAGCTCTGATACCAAATGTAGATTTTACCTTGTACAATATTTATTACAAACAAATTTTCAGTAAAAGAATATAAACAATACAATGGAAAATACACATGTTACATAGATATTTTTCCCTTGGAAACGCAAACTGAGAAAACTAGAATATTCTATATTGAATCGTTGCGATACATTGTTTACAATAAAATATACATATAGGATCCAACAACATCCAAAAAATTAACCCAGTGACCTGTATTAGTCAACAACCCTAATTCCTTAACCGAAAATAGAAAATCATCAACAAAAACCATGTGTCGAGAAACATCCCAACAATGGACATGAAAATCGAGGTGACATGAAAAATGAGGCAAAAATGAGACACATTTCTCGAGGAAAAACAAAATTTCTCCGGGGCATTGACCCCTGCACACCCGACGCAACAAATATAACACATACCCAACAACTGTGTCTTTGTTTTAAACACGGTTGGTCTCCCAATTAAAATGGATTCCAAAAATATTGAAGAAACAAAAAATGTCCCAGTTAAGATCATCCCAATCAGAAAAGCGCACAACTTTTCCATCATGTCGGGCTCATCGAATTACTAGTGGGCATTATCTTAAATTTTCAGGAGTTGTATGAGTAGATAGAAACATCGCATGTAGTTCGCCAATGAATTTAACTTGCGACCTAAAAATTGTTAACCCTTAAGAATATATCTTTTTGGCTTTCTTGGGGTATTGATAATAATTGTCCAACTAATATACCATATTTTCCCCTTGCCCTAAACTGTATAAATGGTTTAAGAACTATTTTTTACAAGAAAGTGGTTTTTTGGGGGGCAACAAAAGATTAAAAAAAAAATATTTCAATTAAATTTTTTATTATAAAGACATAAATTTTGTGTTCTTTTCGTACTTTCTATTTTGAGAAAATGGCAGAATCTAGAACTTTTGAGCTCCTAACTCTCCATAATTATCACACATGGAAATTGAAGATGCAACAGTTTTTGCAATCAAAAGCGATTTGGAAAATGTTGGGTGTGTCTCAACCCATATTCACCAAGGAAATTGAAAGGTTCACTTATCAAAACAAACTCAATGAAGTTGTGGGTCTCATTAGTTTTCATATGCCATATAGTTTGTTATTCCACATTGTTGATTGTAAAACCCACAATTTTTTTTTGGATAGGTTTGATCCAAATGGATATTGGTTTCCACCCACCTCTTCTAGATGGCTCACATACAACTTCCATCTTGGCATTTACATTTTTTATCTTGCCAATTTTGTTTCAAGATTTTCAGGTCCTAAACTATCGGGGCCATTTTGAGGCCCTAAACAACATTTTTTGGGCCTACTAGAGTCACATAATAACCAAAGTCATAGTGTGACTACATAATGTTTGGTCCTCACATATAACTTTCCAACGAGATATTGTGTGCCTAAAACATATATTGTATGCAAAATGTACGACCTCGGGAAGTTGATGCACCAACTTACCCCATCGGGGCCCACCTGACTTTGGGAGCTTCATCTCCTAGGTTTAGGTTTTTGGATGTATATTTTTTTTTTCTTACTTATTGATTCTAAAAAGGCTTGGAGGCCTCATTTTAATGTGTTCAAACAAATGCCTATAGAATGCACATCTCTTCTCAAATATTAACTACGACCATTCAAGCAAGATTTTTTTCATTCTGCATTTTACAGTTCAATAGATTTCTTATTTAATAGAAGTTAAGCTCAACTGTATCTCTATTATTGTTCATTTCATTCCAATCATGAATACATATCATTGGTATCAGATCAGTCTGCTCCTCATTTTTTTCTTTGAACATTTCCACAACAAGGTTAGGGTATAAGAAGTAGGGATGTGAACCAATTGAGCCTTTGCAATATCGAGCTCGACGAACCTGGCGACTTCCCATGGGGGAAGAAAAGAGAGACAATGGGGTAGGAGATCCCTTTAAACTATTTCTTGAGGAATCCCTCTTGTAAAAAAGGAACGGTATGATGATAACTTTGCGCAAATCCTTCGACGATTTCAAACAGGTGATGCATCCACCTCAAGAAGATGCACCACTCTCTTCAAGGTACAAATAAATTTTGATATTGCTATGTTTGAAGGTTAAATAGATGCGGATATTTTAGAAAAAATTTTAAACCTTTTAGAAGGGTGTTTTTCTATCCACAACTTTTTCAATAGAGAAATGATTACATTTGTGTTCCTCGAGGCCATTCTCCATGTCAAATATTGGTGGGAGACTTTATGTGCGAAAAAAGGAAACATAGGGATCTACATTATTTCTAATTTCACCCACTTGGGGTTACTTCAAGGATGATATTAAGGAAAAATACTACATGTTGGAATTTGTGACGACTTGTATACAAGATGGACCACATTGGGGAAGGAAAGGGACCAACCAATGCCAGAGTTCATTAATTTATTCCATACCTTGTGCACCAAAATGGGTATCAAATACTCTGAGAGACGTCTCGTGCTCAAGTATCGCGATGGTCTACATAAATACATATAGATAGAAATGGAGTTTCTGGACATTTCATCCTTGGGCATGACCTATCGATATGCTGTCAAAATCGAGCAGAAGCTTAAACAAAAGATGGGAAAGTTTGTATCTGCAAACCCCTAATAGATAAAGTAGGGAAAAATCAACCCCAACCCATAGAACAAAGGACAGAGGAATGATGGACAGACTTAGGACAACTGGTCCAAACCATAAACAAAGGACAGTGGGAAGAGAGAGAAAGCCCCTGTCATAATGCTACTCAAAGCATTTATTGGTGGCCAAGGTGAAAGCCTATGAATCGGATGAAGGCTTTGATTCTGAGTTAGAACCAGAAAAAGGGAGAAATATCATTGATATGGAAGCCAATGCCACCGTTTCTACCACCACCAGGGTCAAACCCAATGAACTTGATGAACTAGGGGAAGGTGAGTGCTTCTTTCATTCATAGATGTGGGTGAAGGGTACTCTACTACACTTCATCGTTGATAAAAGTATCCACAAGAACCTCATATCAGAATATGTCATCAAGTGATTGGCTCTGCAGACAACACCACACTCACAATCATACTCCATCATTTGGTTCTAGCAAGGGAGCAATATCTGCGTCAACCAACAATGTTGCCTTGCCTACAACATCAATCCCTTCAAAGATGAGGTATTGTGTGGTTCATCCCCCTTGGAGTTTGTGATGCTATTTTGGGCCAACCTTACTTATGGAAATGCCATGTTGTATATGATTCTAGGCCTCTTAGTGTTATTATTACTTTGGACATGAAATTATACAAGATACCATAGGTAGTCCCATCTACTTCCATTTCCTTGATATCTACCAAGAAATGTAGGAAGGTCATCTCTCAGACTGGGAAGTTTGTCTTCTTCATGATTCATGCTCAAAGTGAGTGGAAGGTTGCAGTCACAACCATGGACTCTATGACATGTCTCTCCATGAAATAGATGCAAGTGGATAAGGTCGTGGAAGAATTCAAGGACATATTCTCCTCACCTAGTGGGGTACCTCTACACTATGAGGTCAAGCACTCAATCGATATGACCTCCCATGTAGTGCTAGATAATGGGATAGTCTATCACTGCTCTTTGTCATAAAATGAGGAAATAAAGTGCCAAATCCAAGAGCTTCTCAAAAAGAGGAACATCCACCCCCAAGATCATCACCTTGTGGAATCCTAATCATGCTTGTGCAAAATAAAGACAAGTCATGGTGAATCTGCATTGATTATCGGTCACTAAATAAGATCATAGTCAAGAACTAGTATCCAATTCCATGAATTGACGATCTCCTTTACCAGTTCAAGGGTGCCAAATACTTCAGTAAGATTGATATGAAGTTCATCTACTACTAGGTCCCAATAGAGTAGACCGATGTATGGAAGACTGCCTTCAGGTTCAGAGAAGGTCTTGTGGAATGGTTGGTCATGCCCTTTGGCTTGAAAAATGCCCTAGAAAATTTCATGTAGATGATGGATGATATATTTCCACATTTCACCAATTATTTTGTGGTGGTGTATTTGGATGACATCCTCATCTTCAACAAGAATTTGGAAGAAAGCTTGCCTCACATTCAATAGGTTTCGCACACTCTGGAGAAACACAAGCTCTATGAAAATTTGGAAAAATGTTCCTTCGACATGAACAAGTTCCAACACCTAGTCTACAATATTGATGAACATGGGGTTCATTTCGATCCATCCAAGATCCAAGGAATCCATGATTGACTAGCCCCAACCACACTCATTGAGCTTCATAGCTTCTTAGGCCTTTCCAATTTCTATCGTAGTTTCGTTTTAGGATTCTCCCAAATTCCATGGGCCCTTAGCCAAGTGACCAAGGGAGGTGTAAAGGAAAAATTCGTGTGGGGACAGTCACAACAGAAAGTGTTCGATAATTTGAAGGATATCTTTTTCTCATCCCCAGTGCTCTCATTACTCGACCTGAAACAAAATTTTGAGATTGAGACATATACTTTAGACTATGATGTGGTCATAGTTCTCACTTAGCATGGACATCCCATGGCCTACATAGTGAGACGCTATTAGTTATTGTCCGTAATTACCCCACTTACGACAAAGAAATGTACTCCATTGTACAATCCTACCGCCAGTGGAGGTATTACATTATTGGGAATGAGAGAATCATTCACGTTGACCATAAGCCTTTGCAATTCATGCAGACACAAAGAAAATTACAAAATGACTTCCATCAGAAGTGGTCCACGTATTTGTAGGATTTCCATATCAACATAAAGTATAAGACATGGAGCACCAAACGCATCAATGAATGCCTCAACTGACCTCCAATGGACACACTAACCATGGGGTTACACTCCTACGAACATGATACCTCCATATGGTCCACCTCTATGAGCGAGATATAGACTTCACCACTACTTACCAGATGTTCGGTACAAACACAATTGTCATTGGTTTTTATCTCGAGGATGGGTTGTTGTTCCCTCTGGGCCATCTCTGTGTTCAATCAAGTGAGCAAGTGAAGCTGATTTGGGAAGCTCACTATAGTCGGGTGGTAGGACAATTTGATGTATAAAATACAATGGCAATGTTGCAACAACATTTATATTGGTTGAAAATCCAACAATATGTCAGCAAGTATATCAGGTCCTCCACATCCTACACCATTGAAAATCCAACCATTAAGAAACAAGGCATGTACACCCCTCTTCATACTCTCAACAGGCCTTGTGAATCCATCTCAATGGACTACATGTTGTGCCTTGTTTCCACCAAGCAGGGAAATGACTGTGTTTTCGCGGTAGTTGATCAATTTTCCAAGATGACGATTTTAGTAGCCTGCAAGAAGAGAATCGAAATAGAGGCCATTTCCGAGCTCTTCTTCAAACGAGTATGGGTACATTTTGGAATACCACAAACCATTGTATATTTTCAAGAAAGTTGGATCCTCAAAAAATTATGTTTGATCCTTTGGTCACAACTGGACACCAAGATCACCAAATCCATGACCTTCCACCCCAAAACGGATTTCCAAACCAAATTTTTCAATAGGATGATCATTCATATCTTGCACATGTATAATTCCAAAAATCCACGCACATGGGATAAGAGTCTTCCCTATGTTCAATAAAGTTACAAGAGATCCATACATAGCTCAACCAACGACAAATCCTTTCTGGTGGGGTTGGGATTTCAACCATTCTGTCCCATGGATGTTTCACTACCCATTGTGTCCACACATGTAGAATAATCCCATGCACAAACCAAAGCTGACAAAGTCACCAGGTTCATTCAAAGATTCCAACACATCCTCGAACAATTTTAGGATATTTTGCAAAAGTCCAATGCAAAGTACAAGTAGTGCCATGATCAACACCAGGTGCCACAAAAGTTTCAGGTGCGAGATAAAGTTTGGTTTCACTTGTAGAAAGAATGTCTTATAGGACTCCATCGAAAGCTTCATTCACTTTTCTATGGACCGACTGAAGTTTGAATTGGTTAGAACCGAAATGACAACCTCATGAGGATACAAATCCTACTGCTCTTTTATAGAGGTGGTAATCCTCTTTATTTTAATATTTTCTTGGGACTCTATATTTTTAGAATATGGGACTTTGCAGAAGTCTGTTGTGATAATGAAATAAATAAAAATATTGCAAGAAAAAATAACAAGAAATAAAATGTTTTTTTTTTTTTAAAGAGAGTTCCTGAGAAATGACCTAGAACCGCACACTTCATACATTTGAAAGAGATAGACAAAATTTCCTCACATCCATCATAATTAAACTAAATATTTATGATCACATAAAATAAAAGAAGATGGTCTGTAGGCATAACCAAACATTAATAAAGTAAAATGAGGGTAGATACAATAAAGATAATGATATATCAATATCAAATACTTTATACTCAAGACTCAGAGTTAGAAAGTAAATTCAAAAATGATCCCAAAATAGTTCTCTTGGGATTTCAAAAATATATATTATGTTACAAAGATTTGAAATTTAAATGTTTTTGTCCTTAGGACTGGGACTGGGGCTCCCGTAAACCATAAATAAAATATGAATAAGAATTAATTTGTAGAATGATAATGGTGGGAAATATAGAGTAGAAATACTTGGAAAGAAGACAGGGAGAATTTATCAGATTTTGGTTAAACCTTTCTAGTTAAAGAACCAGAGTAACTGGATGAAAAAAATGATAAAGAAAGAAAAATGTGATCAATGTGAACTTACTATGATGGTATCTCATTTCTTCACTTTCTTTTTGTTGTCCTTTTATTGTCTTCATTGGTGGTTACAGGAACCATATCAACTGTTTCTTTCCCTTATTTGGTTAATTTGTCGATTGCCTTTCTGAACCAATCTTCGATATAAATTTTCATTGGTGCGACATTTATTTAATGGTGAATTTTAATGTTAAATAACTCACCTTCCAAGTATCTTAAGTTAAGAGAAATACCATGCACTTCTTCTTCAATATCTTGATTTTTCATGGAATAATCAACTAGCCAATTGTCTATTTCATATTCATTATATTAGAGTATGCCATAAAAATTTTCAATTGATAACCGTTTAAATATCTTAACTTGTTCATCAAATTGTTCCTTTGTTAGAAAAATTGAGTTGAGAACTAATTTAGGGTCTTGTACTTTGTTAGTGCTTCCTTCTAGGTCTATCTCCATGATTCTATTGAATAGAATTTCTCTTTTCAGTATCGATTTGTTTCATGTTTGAGCAATTTTATTCAAATTTTTAATATTTTCCTTCTAGCAAGCATTTAGATATTTTATTCGACTTGGGGAAGGTAGATTCTCCTTTGTTATTCTCATTTTTGTCATGTTAGAGACTTTGATTCCAAATGGTAATACATCATCAATGCAGAATCCTTCTTCGTTCCTTAGATATTCTTGCAAATATTCATGGAAGGCATGTTCCCTTGATCCAAAAGAAACAATATTTTTTGAAACATTCCATGCCTCTCTTATTAGTGACATTCTCTTCTTAATATTTTTTTCTACATAAATTCTAACTGCCGTGAGTAGGCTTGAAGATCCTTTCAACTTAATGGTGGGTGTGTGTTTTTTACCATTGACAAAGGACTAGCTAGGATTGGGAGAGACATTAAAGCATCCTCCAATTCTCTGATCCTTTCTTTAAGCTTGGAATTTTCGGCCTCCAACCCATCAATGGAATCATCAAGAGAATCATCGATTTCTTTGTGAATTTTAGAGATTTGGGATGATCGCATGTCTTTCAAGTCTACCTATGAGTGATATTTTCCCTTTTTATCATTCTAATCACCTCTTTCCCCAATCAATTTTTTAGACTCCTTATAAAAAAATAACACTTTGAAAAGTGAAGGATTCCTCTTCACTAAAAGTATCGCATGCAACATCTTCCAATAAAAAAAAATTTTGAGTTACAATTTATGGTTGTTCCATCGCGGAAAATATTTTCTCAGTATCTGCCTCCAGCTCCATTTCATCCACAAAAAACCTTTGGATTTCATTTTCTATGAGGTTGTCCTCTTCTTCTTGTATCAATTTTTTTCTTTTATTTCCTACACACAACTTATGCGAATTATCAATTTTACCAGAGGGGGAATTCTTCTCTCCACCACCACATAAACTATTGTTGGCAGTATTTCTAACTCTGTGATTCGTTGGAGTATTGCTCCGGGATGTGGTAGTTTCTGGGAGTAACAACTGGAGACTGGGTGTTCCTTTCACTGGTACCTTTTCCTTTTTTCTTATAGAACTCATTAGTGCTTATTATTGTTTCTAGGTCACTAGCCCCATGTACATGGGTACTTTGATTGTTAACTTTTTCTTATTTTCCTTCATTCAAGGTAGTCTGAATGAATGAGTTACTAAATCTTATTGAAATCATGTGTTCCAAAAATATCTTGTTAGGGTCAAATCCCTTGATATTTTCATCATATTTAAGCTTATGTTATTGAAATGTCTTGAAAACTGATCAATTTTATTTATGTCCCTGAAAATGAAATCTCCAATATTCCATAGCAAGGGGATGAATTGTTTTTTCCTTTTTTCATGGAAAAGATGTAACCATAATTTGTATTTCCTTGCCACTTCTTTAATATACAATTTGTCAGATACATGTTATGGAAGAAAAGATGGATTTTATTTGGAACATAACATCATGATGACATTGTGGTTTTTCATATGTTCTATCATTCCCTTTTTTTCCAATAATTTGTTAGCCTGGTCAGATATCCTGGGGGTACTTTTACCAAACAACAACCCTTTCAATACTGAGAAAAAATCATTGTAAAATTCATAAAAATATAGAGAAGCCTTGTGTCTCCACAATGCCTAATACTAGAAGGTAACTGAATCTATTTCACAGTACACCCTCTTATGTATATTCAAATTTGGAAATTGACAACAATACACTATAGCAAATACCAAATAGTAAGCCATACATATTTTTTTTTCCCTTTTGTAATGTGTTAACTGGGATGAGATTTCGACTGAAATCAATTTTCCCCATTCAAAGATATCTTTCTCTTTTACTGTAAAATATAAAATATAAAGAATCATGCGAGAAATGGAAACATTGCTTTCTTGACCTGTCAACCTGGTGAACAACCAGGAAATCTTTCAAAATGGATTTTTAAAAGAATCGAACTAGATCCTAGTTATGTCTTCTGGAATAGTCACAAGATTCTCCAAATATTTAGGCAGGAGATCCATGCCATTGTTATGTTTCTTCAGAAAATATCTGCAGTCTTCTCCTTTGAAGGTAAGCGTTGGCTCTGGGAGCTTCAACATATTGCAAAAAACTTGTGGTGAAAGGGAAATGGGGGAACGATGTTGGAGTTGTATAATTTTATGGCTCGACACGTAGTTCTCAATGCACCATGCAACAAGTTATTTGCAGTAGAATACCTCAGGAACACATCCTACGCGAGAAATTTTGGATGTCCATATTACGTCTTTTTGTGCAGGACGCGATGAGTAATATGAACGTACTTTGGACCACTGAAAGTTATAGTCTTCACGACCAAAAATATTCAAAGTTTCTCCACATAATTGTTTTCTAGTTGTTGTTGGCATTTAGGTTGGTGGGAGTATTCTTCAGCTGAATAATAACTTGAAATAAATACTTTCAGAGAGATGACAATAATATAATCCTTTGAAAAATGGAGAATTAATGCAATTTAATGAATAATCTCCTCGAGTCTTTCTCCATTAATGAAACTATTTTTGAATACTGCACAATCAGTTGCTAGCATTAAATAACATTCAATGCATATTGGGAAAAAGCGAGAGAATGGAAGGGACAAATGAGAGTAGTTTTGAATATGAAGATTTTCATGAGCCCGCGAACCCAAGAACCAACGAACCCGCAGTTATGGATGATCCAAAATAGGTTAATTTTTGAAATGTGGTCGGTCGAACTTGCATACAAAAGGGATAAAATACTTTACGAGCTTGGAACCCTCGACAAATATGATGTTCCAAAATGTATATCATGAAACTTTGGGTGCGAAGTGGAGATCATAGAACCTGGAGGATGAGGGATTGAACCCGCGAACCTGTAAAGTTGAAAAAATGGTTAAGTGTAAGCTAGCAGTGAACTTGTGACATGGGAAAGTGGATGGAGATGAAGGTTCGTCAACCCACCAACCTGTGAACTTGATGAAGAGATGAAGGAAGAGTCCCAAAAATGATTAAGTGTATAGACTAGTAGAGCATATGGAAAAGAGTGGTGAAAAGAGAAAAATGGTTAAGTGATGAGAGTAATTCACAATTAGAAAATGGAGAGGAGAAAGGGAAATGACATAACTTAGGCATGACAAAGCTAAGACTGAGGGCTATAGAGTGAACTTATAAATGTTAAAAAAATGAATTATTTTTATCTTAAGGATTTTATGAATCCAAGAGAGGAAAAATATAGATGACCAAATTTTGGTCAACAAGACCTTCCACCATCACCAAGGATATGGGTGACAATGATTTTGATCACAAAATTCCACCCTTCCTTGGCTACCAACCAGTGTTTAATGTGTACCTCCCTCGACCATACTTTCCACCCTTATTGGACACCTATGAGATAGCATAACAGTTGACACAAACATAGATCAACCTCGACTGCATGGAACATGCATGCACTGATCAGATCATGGAAACATAGGTCAAGGTAAATCACTAATAGAAGCTTCATATTTATCGGGTTTTGAAAGAATGGAAGCTCTTACACCAAGGCAAGTAGCTCACCTAGAGATAAATTCAATAGATTTTTCCTCATCTGATGGGGAAAATCAATGTAATGGAGACCATTGCTTCCTAAGGAGGTACGATTGATCCAAGTGTATATCAGTGGCCACCCACCTCTTCCAATTAAATTACATACAACTTTCATCTTTGTAGTTATAGTTTTTATCTTGGTAGTTGTTTTCTAGATTTTTGGGTCCTAAACTTTTGGGGCCATTTTGAGGCCCTTAACAACATTTTTTTGGCCCACCACAGTCACACTATAGAAAAAGTTGGAGTGTGATGAAATAATGTGTATTCCTCAAATATACCTTTCCAAGGGGCTATTGTGCGCTTAAAACGAAGATCATATGCCAAAGTTATGACCCCGGGAAGTTGATGTAGCAACTTACCCCATCGGGGCCACATGACTTTTGGCGCTTCATCTCTTATGGTTAGGTTTTTGGATATATAGGGTTTTATTTTTACTTCTTGATGCTAAAAACACCTGGAGGCCTCATTGTAATGTGCTCAGATGGATGCACGTAGCCACCACATCTCTTCTCAGAGATTAGCTACCACCATTCCAACAAAGATTGTTTTCATTCTGCATCTTACAATTTTAGCATATTTCTTATTTAATAGAAGTTAAGTTCCATTTTATATCTATTATTGTTCTATGTATGTTTGTGTTATTTTTATAGATCTGTGTTCATTTCGTTCCTTTCATAAATCCAAATCAAGTTTGGCCTCCTTATTTGGTAAAGTCAACAAATTTTGAGCCCTACAGTCAGAAGTAGAATTGTCATCGTTGGTGCCTGATGAGCATGTTTCTATTGAATATTACCTTACCAAATTCAAGTCATTGGTGGCACAAAAAAAGGGTTGTGGAAAAACAATCTGATAATTAATGCATTTTTCTGATTTTATCCAAATTGAAAGGTCCTTATTAGGTATTTTCTTCTACATTTTATTCTACGATGTATGCACTAGGCGATGAATTTAATATGCCTTCTTTTGATATTTTTTTTGAGTGCCTCATAAGGGAAAAATCCAATATTATGAAAATTGATGCCCCTTCAAAATCTAACAATCAAGCCTTTTTGGCCCATACCTCCAAAGGCAATAACAAAGGATCTTATAAAAAGAAAAAATACTCTACACAATGTGGTGAGACTCCCTCCAAGACAAAGAACAAAATTTAAGATGAAATTTGCAGATTTTGTAGTGATCAAGGGAATCCATAATCAAAATTTTTGAAAAAACTTGAGGTTTTGAATGAATCCATGCAACAACACAAAATACCTTCATCAACGGGTAAATGGAATGCCTTGTCTTCTCGGAGATTTTTTTCATATTTAGATAGATGGATATTTGATTCAGGTGCATCTCAACATAATACTCATTCCAATGAGTTATTAACTGCAACCTTTGATTCTATCATTTCTTAGATTTCCATAAGAGACTCTACACAACTTGATGTTTTAGGATCATGCATTGTGTAGTTAGATGAAGGGTGCATCAATAATGTTCGTCTTATCCCTAACATCTTTTCTAATTTAATCTCAATTTATCATATTTGTCATTCTGGTGATGGAAAAACAATAGTTTTCTCTCTTGGTGATGTAGTCATTCGAGAATTAAAAAATCCTCACATTGTTGTTACCTCAGGAAAATTTGATCATAGCTCCAGATGTACAGGTTTACTGGTTTTGATCCTTTTTGAGATTCCTCTTTCATTTCACATGATGATTCTTTGAATAGGATTTGGCATGAAATATTTGGACATCTAAACTACATGTACCAACAACAATTGAGCACACAAAAAATGGTTCGTAGAATTCCCCAATTTTCTTGTACGGATGAATTTTTCCCAGAATGTATTCTTGGAAAACAACATCAATATCATTTTCCCAAAGGAAAATCCTTGCATGCTACAACACCTCTTGATTTGGTTCATAGTGATCTCATGATTTTTCCAACTCGCTCATTTTCAGGGGCTAAGTATGCACTTACTTTCATTGATGACTTTTCACGACCTTCTTGGGTGTACTTTCTTAAGTTCAAGAGTGAGGTATTTTCTACTTTAAATACCTTCAAGGATTTTGCTGAGAAACTCCTCTCATTCCATCAAGAATTT
>ML793173.1:130965-141419 GCA_009831015.1 Picea engelmannii
CCCCACTTTCCTTATTTTAGGGTTGGGTCCACTTCTAATTTCTCCATTAAAATTATTATTGAAATAATTTATTTTTTATTCACTTTGAATTATAATACACTCATCACTTCACTTTATTATTTACCTTTTAAAATCTCTTAAACAACTTTGATTACTTTGACCTTCTGGGGCTTCTAGATGACATATGAGGTTCCTCCAACTTCGTAAGGCCATAACTCTCAAACCGTGAGGAGTTATGTGATGTTCTACATACCACTAGAAATGGCATGACATGCACTATCCATATATAATAGTATTATATTAAAATATATCATAACTCATACCGTTACCCATCAAACAAACTTGGGTCCATTACCCAAACCTGGGGTCTCCAACTTCTCATGGCCACAACTCTCTAACCGTGAGGAATTATGTGACATTCCACATACCACCGGAAATGACATGACAAGTACTATCCATATAGGATATTTTCACTGAAAAAATCACTTTCCTTCATCTCATTATTCCAAAATTAATCATGGGTTCTCTTACTGCACAAAGCATCTTCCTATGAGAGATTTCACCATAAGGGGACCACTTTGGAGTTCATCCATATTTACTTCTTATCCGCCATGACAACAAAATTATGAGTCATATTTACATCAAACACTATTGGGTCCATTATTCAAACCTTTGTGCTACAGGTCTTTATTCAAGGGTTGACATCAATGACAACCAACCTTAATCAACACACCCTTCGAGTTTCTTTCTGGGAGACCATGTCGGACACCTTTGAGTTGGGATCGGCTTGAGGATAGGGTCTTGGTGGGAATGGAAGCGATCCAAGAAATGTAAGATTAAATGAAAACTATAAGACAAAGGATCGACAGAAGAGTTATGTCGATGCATGTCGTGTTGACCGTAATTACGATGTGGCGATCAAGTGTTTTTGTAGTTGAGACTGCATAAGATTTCGATCAAGTTTGGAAACAGAGATAAACTATCTCCTAGGTTCATGGGATCCTACAATATTGTGGAAAAGGGAGGCTTGTGGCCTAGTAACTAGCCTTTCCTGATTCTTGAGGGCCTATGCATGACGTTTTGCACATATCTATTTGAGACTTTATGATTAGTGATCCTACACATGTTTTGACTTGAGCACCTTGTGGATGTCGTATGAGCGGGCACTCATGGTTGAGTTGATACGCATTATGGATCATCACATTTGGCAGCTACGACGTCAAACAATAGATCAGGTCAAGGTCCAATGGGACAACTACAGTCTGCACTCGGCGACCTCGGAGGACGCATATGAAATGCACCAATAGTTTCCATTTTTGTTGGATAGATAGACTTATGATATTGTGATACACATTATTTCAACACTTATATACTTTAAAACTTCAGGACGAAGTTTAGGCCAAGATGGGGTGTATGTAACATCCCCCTCTTGCTCGCACTGAGAGAACTTATTCTTTGAGGACACTTGCATGAAAGTGATCTGGATTATTATGTTATTGGGCATTTTGCTATGATTATGAGGCATTATGGATTGATGACATGTTACTTTGCTGTATTGACAGAGAGAGGTGCTATTGACTCAGTTTTCCTAAGTGTGCAGGATTTTGGACCTCAAGGATGTAGAGGCATCAATGAGACCCCTTGGGCTTTGGATCGAGTCAGGGAGTGGACTATTGAGGTTTTATTGTTCTATATATGACATAGGTGCATCTGATTAGATGTTATGATTATGGATGTTATTCTGACATGATTTGTTGATGATGCAGGCTGGCAATACCTTGCCGACTAGACTCACATGTGGAGTAGAGGGGTCATGCATGACTACCAGAGACATTGGGAGAGAGGTGTACATAACAACCCCGCCACATCCTACTAGCACTCTCATCGTGGCTCGAACTGTAGGTTAACAATTACCTAGTTCGAGAAGACCCATGATGTCATGAGTGAAAACTACGACAGTCGCTCACGATGATCCTAAGGGGTGCTCAATAAGGCAAGAGACTTACTCCTTAGAGGCCCTTAGTCTCCCACAAGATCACCTAATGGAGTATTGACTCCGGGTTTTTTTTATGTCTATCAAGTTAGTCAAGAGGTGAGTGGCACCCTTGGAGCATGTAGTGCATCCCGAGGGGCACGTCGCACAAGTGAAACAAAATATGGCGAGTGGTACCCTTGGAGCACCTAGTGCATCTTGAAGGGCTCTTCGACACATGATAAGAAAGATTAAAAACAATTTCCCTAATAAAATGTTGCCCAACCTCAAAAATTAAAATCTAGGTAAGTGATACTTGTGATAAAAAATATATATTTATATAAAATAAAAATAAAAATAAATAAAGAATAATAATAATCATCTTTAATCATGTGGCAAGAAGGGGATAAGTGATTCAATTAAATTATAAAAAATATTTTGTGGGATAAAATTTAAAAAGGGGGAAAAGGGGGAAATAATTGTTTTGTTACATATGCTAATTAAAAATTTATTGATTAAAAAGAAAAAGGGGAAAAAGGTAATTTTCTACACTTGCCAATTTGAGTTTTAAATGAATAGGGAAAGATGTAAATTTAAAAGAATTAGGAAACTAGGAAAAAACGAGAAACGTAAATAGAAAGGGAAACATAAGGAAAAAGAAGAAAGACTAACTTAGTAAGGTATTTTGCATTTAAGAACTTTTAAAATTGAACTCAACTAGTGAATTAGTAAGGGGGTAAGTCATTAAAATGTGTAAGGGAATATGGGGAAACCTAGGAGTGATTCTAGGAATGTTTTTAGGTGGGTGAGGGAAATAGGAGTAATTAATTAATTAATGAAATTAATTTATGGTGTAATGAAGGGGATGGGTGAGACATGTACGGGGAGTATTTTTATGAATTAAATTATTGAACATTCAATTAAATGGGATTTTGGGAAAGTAAATGACTTAGAAACTTTATATAAAGGAGGGAGGAGGAGGATCATGGATCTCTTCTATTATGTGTAACGTTATGCTACATAATTTCAGACATGATTGACTTAGCTTGTGTGAGTTTCGATACCCAGCTCGATGAGGAGTGGTAGCTCAACCTTGCAAGGCGATGTGGGAGCTAGTTGTTCTCTGGTTTAGTGTGTGTGGCCCCTTTGCGGCTCGGGGGGGTAAGGGGGAAGAAGAGTACCCTTAGCGTTGGATGGGAGGTACCGGTGAAGTCTCCCCGATCAGCAAGCGGGAGTTGCACGGAGCATGCGGGACAACGAATCAGAGCAAACAATTTGGGCTATGGTACACTTACTTTATTTTGCATGGTAGCTTCTTATTATACCTTACGATTTCCATTCTGTATTTTTAATTGGGTAAAGAAAATGTTTGACTTATCATTTCAACCGAGAAATTAAATTCCCAATAGCCTTAAGCTCGTTGCTTGACTTGTTTCCCTTAGCATTCAGTCTGTACATGTTGTGAATGTCCTTTGGTTTTGTTGATTGTTGTGAAGAGTTGTGTGTTTACTTCATCCCCATACCTATTTCTTTGTTCCACGCCTGAGCAGTGGGCCAGTAGTCGAATCGACGATCGTCACTTCGGTGCATAGAAACCTATAGATTCTAATGCCCTGCTTTTCTGTTCGTGGATGATGAGAGAAGGATGTGTTGCCCATTCATCTACCCTTGTTGATTATTCTTGGATGATTGATGGTTGTGGCACCTTCTTGATATTGATTACCTATGTGCATTGATTATCTTTTCTCCCTGCAAGCATTCAATCATGAATTTTTCCTCTGCAATTTATTACTTTTCGATGGAGAAACTGCGTTGCATATTTAAACCACTGGTCCTGTGATTTTCCTCTACAAATTAATACATTTGATGGTGAATTTTACCCTGGGAATTTACCCTTTGTTTATACATTTACATATTGTGATTTCATCCTTCCATTGCACAATGATTTCATCCTTCTTTACACGGCGATATCATAACACACAACAAACTCATGTTTTTCTCAGCAAAATCTTTATTGTTTTCATTTGGTTAGACAACAAGTATAATTGTATAGACAAAGAATTTAATTAGACAATAATTCTATTTGTATAGACAATGTTTCCGTTTGTTATGAAATCATTATATATATATAGTTTAATTCCTCTCTAAATTCCTTTAGAGTTGTTAATCCTTTTAAGAAAGCGTTATCTTGATAGAGATATGTATATTTAATCCCTTGCTAATTTCCTGTTACATTGCTATTACATTTTTATGGGACAACGATACACTACGTTTTTGGATAGCATATTATACTGTATATATATTGAATGAACAACAATTTATTACACAACGATTACAATGTTTTTCACAGCACCTTGCAAGATTTTCTTGGGATTATGACACAACCTTCACACCACTATTTCGTGGCACTATACACAATATTGCAACCACTATTCCTTGGCAATTTACACAGGGTTACCCCACGATGTTCTGGGCGAGCTGACCCAGCCTTCATCGCTGCGTTTTAATATGTTGTGTAAGGATGAATATTAATTAGCGAATTTAATATGCGTCTTAATCCTTATAAGATGTGTTTTGATCCTTCCAAATCCTTTTAAATCCCTTTAGGTATGCATCTTAATCCGTTTTAATCATTTTAATTATGCGTTTTTATAATGTGAATTTAACATGCATTTTAATCCTTTTAAAACTAGCGAATTTAATGGAAGTGTTTCAATATGCTAAATATTAAACATGTCGTGTAAGAAAACGAACTGTATAGCTAATGACAACGAATGGTATAGATGTGGTTGTGTAGAGATGTTGATAACGATGTGTATCAATCTTGTGACAGTGAATAATGTGTGTTAATAATGATGTGTGCTAATAATTCATAGGCAACGATATCATTGACAGTCAATAATGGGTGTTATTAATAATGTGGGTTAATAATTTATAGGCAGCATTATCATTTTCAGTAAATAATAATGCGTGATAATAACGTGTTAATTTGTTAATAGTAGTGATTTTCATTTTATGAAGGCCAATTATATAGTGATTTCAGGATAGCAATTTGCATTATGATAACGAACTCATATAAAAATTTATTCCAGATAGACAGTATGAATGGGTACCGATATCACAATTTGAAAGTAAAAGTTGACATCAATTTCAATACTAGACACAGGTTATTAATGACCAGTGATTTAACTTCTATGACTGTACATATATTAGACAACGATCTTGCATTATCTAGTATGACAACGATTTTTTTTTATTCATTATATGAAAACAAGTTATTATTTATCTTTGGCTGCGATTTAACGATAATATTCACAATGATTCTATAGAGGTTGTATAATAGTGACTTTCTATTATTGTATAACATCGATTTTAGATTTATGGTTCATATGGGTCTTATGTTATGAATCTTATTGATTTTAGAAAACGATCAAGTTGTGGTTCCACAAATTAGAGTATGTCAAGTGCTTATGGTAGCTCACTTATATTATATTAATGGAAAACACATATTTTGTTGACGACGTAAATTTGATGTTAAGTGCATTATAGTTCACTCCTTCGCACCTAGACGTCTTTCTTACACGACTAATGTTTTATGGTTTGTTGGTAAAGTCATTTAATACCCTACACAATGTAATTTGAGATTCTCATCTTGCGTTGTGTCGACTTGTTTCTTTGGTGCGTGGCAATAGTCTTCTTCTTAGTGGATTCGGTATCTAAGTACGTTGGATTTATCTTGGAATGAGGATCTAGTTATGCTATGTTGCACCATGGTTACGGTCACGCCTATCGCCATGTGGCAGCATGATTCTTGCTGAGGGGATCAATGTGCGCCCTGTCAGATAGATGCAAATGATAACCTTGTCATAGTCTTGTTCTTCTCGATGTGGGTGCTTGTCATTTTGATTGATGGTGGCATTGGATTTTGTAATTATTTCATGCGTTTGGTTTGCGCACCTTGAGGTTCTAGTCATTGGTCATCAAGGTCGTTGTGTTGGCAGGGGGATGTTGTCCCTTAGTTTGTAGGTGTGGTCATGTTTGCATCGAGTGGGTAGTTGTTTCTCCTTGTTGTTTTATGCATGTTTCACCCATCTTTTCTTGTGTCGGTGTGTGGATTCATATTTGTCTATTAACTATTCGGTGGGCATGGTGCTTGTCGTCATGTGTGTTGTCTAGTTGTAATTGTTTTTATCATCCTGTTTATAAAAAAAAAAAAAAAAAACCGCACTTTCTGCTTTGCTTGTAGTCTTAATGATGACGACGTTATAGTAAGAGACACTACAAAATGCACTTCCCCAACAAGTGAGACATTTATAAATTTTGTGTTTTCTTTTTACAGACCCTTCATTTTTATGGAGAAGCATTTCATTTCTGTCAAGACCTTAGGTTGAGCATATAGAAGGAGCATTTATGGCCCTTAACTTTTTCCAACTACAACACCTCTCAGCCTTTAGCCCCTTCTTTCCATGAAATGAGGTACAAGCCCTTCTCGGGGTCAGTGAACCCTAAACCCAAAAGATGAGGAAACAGAGGGAAATAAGTATGGAAAGTGATCAATATGAGACAGAGTGGTGCGAGGACCCTTCTAAAAGAGCCCCTAGTAGAAACACTCTTCTCGAGGGTGACCCAATTACTAGGAAACTATGTCAATCACCAAGGTGAAATGAGGAAAATGGTATAAATTCCAAGAAAATGTTTCACAATCAAGAGAGGAATCTTTGCAACATACTCAAATGCTTCAATCATTAAAGTGACACTTACTATGAGAATGGACTTATTACCTCATGAAGCGAGACCTACTATCTTATGGGAGCCATTCTAGTGTGGTGGAAGTTGTTTTTTCTACTAAAGACAAATGATGGTGTGTGCTGGAGAGAATGTGTTCTTCCTGCACAATGTGGGCTTTGTCGGCCATATAATTCTCGACACTCCATGTATACAACCTGCGGACCTCAAGACAACATCTCCTTAGTTACCTTTAGACATGAAGGGCTAACAAGAAAACACTTCTAAAACAAAAAAATATAAATGTGAAATATTTTAAAGAAGTTGAAAAAAATGGAAACATATATTTGAAAATTATAAATAAAATATTTAACTTTTGTTTTCACTATGCAATTCAAGAGAAGAAGATTTCAAACAAAATGTTATTTTAAAGTTGTTTCATTCTCTAATTAAATTCAGAATTAAAGAATCACATAAGTTGCACAACAATATGATGAAATTATTAAAGTTCATTATGTCAATAATGTAATGTTGTGAAAATGAGACAAAAAGTTAAAATTATATAATCTATAATGTCTTATTAAAAAAAAAACAAACAAACACTTGTTTTTGCAATTCAATGTAATATACGGATCGAATGAAGTTTTTATTTTAAGATTTCATATTATGGTTTCCTATTAATATTTTTGGCTTCGTTTACGAAACCTGTGATTTAAAAGAACCTTGATACAACATGTCCATATATAATTTTGAAATTTCATCATTTTTTTTTGGGGGATTTCTATCAAATAATTTTTAAAAACAATTAAAAAAAATATGGAAAATGATTTATATAAATTATTAATAGATTAAAATAAAAATTCCAATACACAAAAATATAATAAAAAAATTCATTTCAAATGTATTTGCTTCACTCGTATTATATATCTCAAATTAAATAAATAAATAAATAACTCAATTTTATTTTTTTTAATTTTAATCATATAACAATATACCAAAATAGAATTTAGTCTTAAACAAAAATAATAAACAATAACACAAACATTTAAAAGATTTGTGTTCTTAATTTTAAGAAAAGAATTTCAAATTACAAATAATATATCAAAAGAAAATAATAGTATAGTAAAACAAGAGTAATAAACAAATTAAATTAAAATTAAATTAAACTAAGTGAAAAAGCTAATTACAAGGGATACACAAACAATTTAGAGTGATTCATAAATTTTAAAGTAATAATTTTTAATTAATGTATTAAAAATATAAAAAAACACAAAAAAAAATTGTTTAATCATATGATAATTTTAAGAAAATATTAAGATTAATGAATATCTTTCAACACTATAAAATGTGTTTCCTTTTAAATTCAATAATTAATAATTCTACAATACAAGCTTGTAGGTCTAGAAACTCTAATGAAGAGTATAGGTCTAAAAACTGACAACCATTCTACTCTATTCTATAATAACTGGATAAAAAATTATCCAAAAAATGAATAACCTTGATGTGATACACTCTACTTTATAACATTCAAATCAAAGATAAAAATGATAAGCTCATTTGTAGAGACGTAAGCTCCTTAACCACCCATTATACAAACTTGGATTTTAATATTGACTTTTATGAATTTCCAAGTTTTTTGAATTTTTTTGAATTGAGTCCATTATTTTGTCGATCATTAACACCTCTAAGCAACTAAAATTTTAATGATTATTGATACACTTTTCAGATACATACATTAAATTATATAATAACTCTTTATCAAATCTACAAGTAAAACTAACTCATCTTCCAAATTTATGCTTTGATGAGATTTTGTTTGTTAGCTTATCAAAGGAGATAGGGAGTGGCGAACCTTTGTTTATTAACTTATCAAAGGAATTTGCGTTTTAATTTCATCTTTCAATACTTTAAAAAACATTAGAATATGAACACTTTTTTAACCTCTGCTTAATATGTGGGAACAATGACCTCGTTATATGATTAACTGCTATCACTCCAAAGACAATTTTGTTCTCGATTTTTCTCCAAAATTATCTTAATTAATATGGTTTCAATTTGACAAATCTAACATGAATGGAATGAAGCATTTATCTTATATGATTAATTATTACCACTCTAAAGAAAATTTTGTCCTCACTTTTTATCCAAAATTAACTTAATCAATACGGTTTCAATTTGACAAATCTAGCATGAATGACATAAAACATTTATTTTTTTTTATAAACCATATAAAAAAGTCAAATAAAATTGAACAAATCAATAAAAAAAAATAAAATTGAACAAGTCAATAAAAAAATTCAAGTAGAATTGAAGTCAATATAGAGTCTTTTAAATTTCAATTTTTTTTTTAATAATAAATTACTTTGTCAATTAAAAAAACACATATATGTTTAGGATATAAATAATTCAATTTTTTTTTATATATATTCACATTATAAATAATTCCAAAACACAAAGCAAAATTATTTATTACTTAACTCATTCAAAATTATTTATTACTTAACTCATTCATTCTTTATATTTTAAAGTATAATTTACATGAAAATATTATAAAAAATTTAATACATTTTTTAATGTAGAATTTATTAGAAAACAAAATGATTAGTTAAAAAAACTATAATCTTTTTTATTTTATAAAAAGTTTTTATATATTTTTCAAAATATAAATTATTGGGAAATAAAGATATTTGTGGATTCTCATTTACTATTTTTTAACTTAAATTTACACTATAATATTGAATTTTTATTTATTTTTTAAAAATAATTATAAGGTTTTAATAATATATATATGTTTTATTTTAATAATTATAAAGTTTTATTTTATGTTTGAATTTATAGCAAAATATTTAGTTAAAAAAATTATAATTTTTTTTCATTTCATAAAAAGTTTTTATATATTTTTCAAAATATAATTTATTGGAAAATAAAGATATTTGTGGACAAGAGACACCCCTCTGCTCATCGATTTGACTGGTAAAGTCTACGAAGGTATACATATCCTACCCTCCTCTGGATTGGATTTGAACTTGTGACCTCCTAAGAGGAAACACATGTTCTTAACCATTAGACCCACTCAGACTATAATGAGACAATGATCACTAATTACTATCTAAAAATGCAAACTAATCTATTATAATAAAATTACATCAACATTAAAAAAAAAAAAAAAAAAAAAACATAATTAAAACATATACAAAACAACAATAATTAATTAATATAAACACATTCATTTGCATATAAAAAAATGCATTCAAATGTTAAAAAGAGTGAGATTACATATAAATAATTTTTTTAATATACATATAATTTAGATTACAGGTTTCAAATTAATTGCAAAGAGTGAGATTTCAAGAAAAAAACTACAATGTCGAGAAACTTCTAAACTTGAAACTAGAGTTAGTTTTAACTAATTTCATTTATTAATTAAGTTATATTAATCGAAAATTACTGGTCGTTGTGTTGTGTTTGCAGGTGATGCTCTCTATGCTCTCATAAGAAATTTGCATGACCTAGGGAATGTGCTGCAGAGTTGGGATCCGCCCTTTAGTAAATCCCTGTACTTGGTTCCACGTTACTTGTGACCTAGACAACCGTGTTACTAGACTGAGTTTAATTAACCCAGGAACTCTATTTTATCAGTTCTTTTGGATGAGCAACTTAACTAATTTTATTGTGTAGGGACCTGTGAAATGCTACACTGTCTGGATCTCTCGTTCCTGATATCGAAAGGCTCGTTCACCTCCAATATCTGTAAGCT
>ML793173.1:149597-163269 GCA_009831015.1 Picea engelmannii
AGGATTGACATATGACAAGTAAGTCTTTGGACATTTGTCTCGAAATAGAGTAATTATCACAAAATGGAAGTCAAATATTTGCAAAACGTGAAGATTTCGAGAGGGCGTAAAATGTGATCCAAATAACTAAATAGATGAGAACAATTATAAGCATATATAGTCTTCAATTGGTGATACGCCTCTTAGAGAGAGGTGCATAAGGGGTTGGATCTTCAAGAGGGAGAACATCATAGAAAGAGGCTTGCTCGGCTTCAGCTGCTCGCTAAGAAAAGGAGGGTAAATTGATCCCACTAAGGCAACACCATTTACAGAAGACTTCCTATCAACCAAGAGCCTGAGACTTCCTATAAATGTCAGGGAAGCACATGCATTGGGTACAGTAGCAACTTCAACCAAGTAAATCTAGATATGGTAAGCACAAGACCAGGGATAACAACTGTGAAAAAATCCAAGCGATGTTTCTTCAGATTGTTCAGGCCTATCCCTCCTGTCGTTGTTTGGGAAAGCCATTCTCTTTAGCAGAGTACTCATTGTTGAACCCCAACAAAAGGCTGTTAGTGTTGGCACCGGAAACTGCAAAATAGATGGATAGATACAGTAGTTCTTTCTATTTTCTATTATAGAGAGGGAGGATCTATACTCTGAGATTAAGACCTACCTACTAAGAGAGACTCCCTCTCCAAACTATTACTTATTTATTAAGTATTATTTAATTATTATTTATTAATCATTTATTTTGTCTTATTAGTCCATATCATAGGCAAAAAGGGACTATAGCAATTGATAAATCGTTGACCTGGTATTAAATTGTGCATTGACCACAAATATTTGCATATTATCTATTGTTGGAACAAGCGAATTGAAAACATGGATTTTTATATAATAGAAATTACCATGGTTGTCAAGATTTGATTGGACAACAGATTTGAGGTCTTATTGTCGGCTTATGTATTCCCAATGTTATATTTTTTGGCATATCCAAAGTATTTGAATTGTATATGGTATTTTTGAATCATATATTTTCTTATGCATTGGTTGAAGGTGGATTAATACTAGCATTAGTTCGAATGTTTCCTTAAGCATTTTCTTCTAGCTTGAATATATTGTCTACCATATTAGTATGTCTGATTTTTTCTTTATTGTTGCGCGCTTCGAGAGAAGAGGCTTTCCATGATGCATTTTTTCTTAAATGTTTGTACAGGGCTAGGCCCTTAGACAGTCTTGATAGTCTTAAGTGTTTACATAACAAGTCTGGCAGTCTTAAATGTTTATTGTACAAGTGCGTTGGAATACAGTTTTGTTCCATTTTTTTTATGCTAGTCGGACATCTTTCATCGATTTTTATATAATAAAAAGTACCATGTTTGTCAAGTTGTGATTGGACAATGGATTGGAGGTCTTTTTTTTCTGGCTTCACAGTTCCCAATGTTATATATGTTGGCATATCCAAAGTATTTCTTTGTATATGGTCTTTTAGAATCATGTATTTTCTTATGCAATGGTCGAAGGTGGATTAATGCTAGCATTGGTTCAAATGTTTCCTTTACCAATTCTTGCTACCTGAAATACATTGTCTACCATATTAGTATGTGTGATTTTTGTTTTATTGTTGTGGGATTCAAGAGAATAGGTCTACTATGCATTATTTTTTCTTAAATGTTTGGACAGGGCTAGGCCCTTAGGCAGTCCTGACAGTCTTAAGTGTTTACCTGACAGGTAAAATTTTTATTATGAAAATGTGTTGGGATACAGTGTCGTTCCATTTTTTTTTAGGCTCGGCATCACTGCTTTAGTGGTCGATGCTTGTTCGATGCTTGGTTCCATGGTTGTTGTTCTTGTTTGATTCAACTTTGCAAAGTTGAGGTCATGTAGTTGTAGTTGGACATCCTCGTGGTTGTTCACTGGTTTTTTGTTATTCAACTTTGCAATTTGTCAAACCTGTTATTATGGTTTCTAGTTTTCCGGGCTGGCCTCTTGTCATCCCTCATTGATGGATAAGTTTCCCTGTTGTTGTTTTTCAATGGCGGGGGTCCCTGCCTCCAAATTATGTTGCAAAGCATCTTTGTCTATGCTCTTAGTTTCTGTTCCTGTAAAGCATGTGTATTCATATGCTAGTTGCGATGTTCATAGTTGTTTGGCTTGCAGTTTTCCTATTTTTCTTTCCTTTTTTTCTGGGGGGGGTGATATTATTTTTTCCCCCTTCTCTATGTTTTCAGACAAAGTGAAAGTATCTAACAAACAACTTCAAAATCAAAGTTGAGAAGATGGAAGAAGTGATAGATTTTGAGTCGTATGAAATAGATAGACACTCCATTATACATGGAAACATTTATGTGGCTTTGCATAAAAATGGCCTTTTTATATTGGATGTATTCTCATATACTACAGGGGATTTCCTTTTTGATACATTCCAGGTTCTACTGAATTTCCGGTATTCATTGACCGAGCTACGCAATGGATGGATAGATTATTTCTTCGCATGTTTAAAAAATGGCAATGTGGAGGCATTGAACTCCTATGCATACGAACTGGAATTTGATTTTATTCGGAAGTTGCATAGAATACATGATGCCACTACGTATTTTTAAAATATGTGGTTGTTTTCATCTCCAGCTCTGCCTGCACATGAGAGGGGACATTAGGGAGACACATTTTGTATATGGTGGTTGTCCAACTGGCTCAATATATCGGTTGGAATATGGTCATTGACAAGAAAAAGAAGATATCTACTATTCAACAAAGATTCCTCTAACAAACCATATTTCATCTTGTTCCATGATGCCAATGCTCTCAGTGGTCATTATGAACCACTCCTATATAGAAAAATGTCCATGTGCAATGTTGAAGTACCTCATATTTACTTGTCCCTCTTTTGCAGAGACCTTGAATCACAGTGGGAATGAATTATGCATTGCATAGATTGCCATGGTTTACAGCTGACAACAAATGTTGTGTCTAACTGTGGAGATAGTCTATTTAATTCAATTTTTTGTTTGGAAGCAGCGGATTTTGATGTGTAGTCATTGTGGCTTTACACCATGTAGTCCTTTTGCAATGCAATTGTAGGTGACTGCAAATAGGCTCTTAGGTGCTTGCATCAACAAATTTTTCCATATCTCTTGGAAAATATGTCGACAGTTAGAACATGGCAGGAATACCTTGTAAACATGGCGCTTCCATATTAAAAAGGGAATGTGGAGGGTTGTGGATTATGTTTCCAATGGTTGTCTATGATATTCAGAGTAAATATCTAGGTCTGGTCAGCATTGCCAGATGGCACTCTTCATTCCTGGTTTACTGATTCAAATTACGATCGAAAATTTGACATCCTCTCGTTGAAAATAGGTACAACACATATCCATTATGAACCTTTGATTTGACATATCGGTGATTCAGGGTTGGATGTCCATGCCACCCAAATCGCATGGAATCTGCATACACGCGACATGCTTTTTAGTGAGAATGAAACTCTTATCAGGTGCGATATGGCCATAGAGGGCTTGAACAAAAAATCAATGAGTGAAACTCATCACAGCTGTGATGAGCCCATACAGGGATTAAACAAAAAACATAGAGCAAGTTATCACAACTTGAAAAACACTATGCATAAAATTTGTCACAATTGTGATGAGGCGACACATGCCTTGAACAAAAAACATGGACTAGGTTATCAACACCTGGGTTAGAGTGAAATTCATCCCAATTTCCATCACCTCATTGTGCCCTTGAGAAATAAACGTAGAGTAAGTTACCACAAATTGAAAAAGGTCATGCGTGAGAGAAAGAAATACATTGTCATGCTTCCTATTAGAGAGAAATCCGCATATCACATTCTAAAGAAACTTGTCCATGGAGAAAACAACAGAAGCATGTGCATTCGCATATCCCAGAATGGTCATGCAACCGTCACATTTTGTGGGCTAGCAACAGCACCATGGACTAGTCGTAATGAAAGCTAGGAAACAATTTCTACCCTTACTTCCCTATGAAAGAAAAATGCAAGATAGACGTACATGAAACAAATTAAAGATGCTCCTTCCATTGCATGTGCAATTTGTGAGCAACTGAATTTCTCAAAAATGAACAAGTATTTCATGGCTTCTTTGCAAGCAGAATACCTCCAGCTGATAGCGCATGATAAAGCATTTTCCAGTGGAAAAATTTGTCCTCCATGCAAACGGTCGCTTGAAAATGGTAACTGGCATAGTTTGCAACCCTTGACCAAATAAGATGTAATGCACCACAACTAGATGTCAATGCACTTATGGAACTTGAGGAGAGAGTTCTCTCTCTCCAACTTGCATTTTCTCAAATCAGGTCTTGGAGCTATAAACGACCCCAGATGGGCTTAACATGATCAATTATTAATGTGCATGTTCAGCTATATGTTGTGCACAGATCCTTGCCACAATTCATTAACAATACCATGACAATTGTCGTGGCTCTGAAAATATGCTTGCGATCCAAAAATGCCTATTAGACAGGCAAAGTGCATGTGCATGTTGTTATGAAACCATTAAAGAAATTATGTTTTAGGACCTTGTACAAAGCACATAACATTTGTATAGATGACAAGTAGAACAATGTTCTTGCAGAAGAGGATGGCAACTCTGCAGACACTTTCGAAAATCCTTGTGAATTTCATACAAGTGATGAATCAAAGAATGAAACGCGAGTTGAGACATTGGTACATGGATTCACTGATTCACAATGAATTTGTGATTTGCAAGACAATATTGTTGAAATTGCACCTGTTGAAGAGCAGTGTCCACTTGGAATATTCAAGGACAAAGTCATTTAGAAAATGAACTTTCCAGCACTGTTCTATGGAGATGAACGTGGCACTGATATCACAGAACCATTCAGTTATCATAAAATAGTCTGATGGGAGCTACTACATTCAAGTGGTTGCTTCTCCTATCACATAACAAATTTGTTTTTCAAAACAATGCACATAGTAATAGAGAAGGTTCTCTCCTTTATGTGGGTCCAAATAAGAAAAGGCTAGTTACAAGGAAGAAAGTTGTTTGCCAAGGACGTGAAGTACAAAGTAAGGTACTGGCGATAGCTCCACATCAGTGTTGTACAGATACATTGAACATAGTCATGCCTAAGTTTTATAAATTAATAGTCCATCATAGATTTGATAGTTATGGCAAGCTTCTGCTGCAGAAAGAGGAAAAAAGAATTGCAGGGGAGGCAGACTAGCCTAAAATTTAGGGTGAAAATATGGATCTTGACGCTGATCTAGATAGTATATTCTACAACCTTGAACAACCTAGAGACCCAATTCAACGTGGATACCCAATGGACATAGTTGATACCGAAATTTTTGATGAAGATGAATCCTTCGTATTCCAGAGTGTTGTTTTTGAAAGAGAATAAAAAAAATCAATTATTGAAAAAAACCCTATCAAAAATAAGAAAAGAAAACATCGTTCAGAACTTGACCTTGCCAATATGTAGGTGTCGGAAATCTCTCAACTTCACATGGAAACCAAAGATTCATTGAGGTCGAGAATTCCAAGTTAAAGGACCGGATTAAGGAATTAGAGGAAGCTTTGTTTCCTATGCCATTTCTTGGAAGTCCTTTGGAAATAGCCATACCTTCAATTATGTGCACCCCTGCAGAAAATCTAAAAGGCTCCTCCAGTTTCCTGCCATTCTGTAGAGGATATGTGGAGAAAAATATCAAAAGAAGAATGGAACTGATTACTAAGGCCTGAGAAACATCCAAAAATATGGATTTGGTGCGAAGCATGGCACATAACTTGCTCCAACTTCTGTAGACGGATTTTAAAAATGAAGAAATTTTTTATTTGCACATGATCATCTTCTTTTCCTTTCATGTCAACAACATGCCAGAAACGACAAGAAGACAACATGGTCTCTCATCCACAAAATGACTTATTCAATTGGAATCATGCTGGAAAGAAAAGTTGAAGAACCTGTATCTCATTGTACAGTCATGTGACCAAACAGTATCAAAGAAAGAAACATTAGTCACAAAACTGGCCAAAACAGACTTAGTTGGAAGTACAAATGACTTCTAGGACCCCAACTTAATCATTAACTCATTAGCGTTAACCAAGAGAGATTTCGATAAACAACTTGATAATTTAAGGCCTTGTCTCTAGAAAAATTTTATAACATTCTTGAATATCATGAGGAAGACGTGGACAACTGGTTAGTCCTCTATTCGGTGTAGAATGGAGACATTCATCAGTTTCTATGCAATTTTTCTATTGATCTAACCAAATTAGAAAATGAACTTTTCATTATTAAAATCTTGAATGACATCAACGTCACCCCCTTTAGAAGCGATATTGAAGAGAACTTGAAGTGGGTCCCCGACGAAATACAACAGGAAAATGCATCAGCAAGCAAATAGAAAAATTCCTTCTTGGAACATTCCTATAGATCCTTTCTTTATCATTCTAGTTATTGAAGTGGGTCGTCCACGAAAATCAACAGGAATACGCATCATCAAACAAATACCAAAATTACTTATATGTACCATGTATCTAAGTGTATAGTCATAGTCCTTTCTTTATCAATCCAGTTATTCTACCTTTTATGAATATAAATCTATAACCAATGTCTCATATCTTACCATTTCTACTTTTCAGGTATTACACTCTACTTTGTCCCAATTCTTATTTCCAGTCCTATTTCTTGTACATATTTCTCTTATGGTCTGCAGGATCCCCAATCCCAGTCTATATGAAAAACGCGTTTAGATTTCCAGGAATATGTAACAAAGTATTCTTTTTTTCATATATTCGAAATAAAGCTATTCTTTTGTCTCGTCATATATTTATATGTTTCTACATTTCTTCTCTTCTGCTATGCTGAATGTGAAGACATTATGTTTATTTTATTTCACTTCTCTTCCTTTCCGATGCATATTTTTCCCTATATAGTCACTTTAAAAATTACATATGCCATAAATCACACTCAAATTTCACATATCATATTTCACACACACACACACACACACATATATAAATGTCATAAATGTTTTGTTCACTACTTTATCTTTGCCACCTATGTTGTATACTATTTGCGTCAGAAGTTGTTACAACTCAATTAGTCTGAATTCCTCTTGTCAATTTGTATATCGTGGAACTTTGGGTGTTTTATGTAGGCCACAGAACAAATGAGGGCCATTTTTCATCCCACTAGCCCCAGAACCCACGATGCAACAAGTAACTATGGATTCAGGGCTCCGTCCATGCTCTATCAAATATCATCCCCATGGTTTATAAAAGTACATATTTGAGTTGTATAAAAGTAAATATCTTCTTTTTAAAATTACATCTTTGGTATGTATAATTTATGTTGTTCAAGGACCTTTAATTTCATAAATTTCAATTTCTTTTCTCGAGGAGCCCTTGTTTTAAGGAAAGCTAATTCGGCAATGTTGGTTTTGTTTTGCGCTTTTCTCCACAAAACTATGTAACAAGCGTTACTACTATTTTTATTTTATTTTTCTTGTCCGTGACCGTATGTATAAAAAACTATGGGAATGCTAATTTTTTTTTACACCAAGCCCTTAAAATTCAAACAGTGCCCAAGTCTGATTGTCAATTTGTATATCGCGGAACTATCAGTGCTTTTCTATAGGACACAAAACAACAAAAGCCCAATTTGAGCCCCACATCCCGAGAACCCGCCATCCAAAAAATGGCAAAGTATGGTGTCAGGGCTCCATGCGTTCTCTTTAAAATATCATCCCCATACTGTATAAAAGTACATAATTAATATCTATAAAAGTAAATATATACTTTGTAAAATTATATATTTTGTATGTATAAATTATGCATATTTTTCCCCGCCTCGACATTTTTGAAATTACATATGCGGTAAATCACTCACCCAAATTTCACATATCATATTTAACACATGCACACACACACACATGTGTGTGTGTTTCTTTAAATTTACAGGAATATGTAAAACGTTTTATTATTTTTTATTTATAAATGTCATAAAATTGAGTTCACTAATTTATCATTACCACATGTCCTTGTTACTGCTTGCCACAGAGGTCGTTACAATTCAAATAGTCCAAACTCTGCTTGCCAATTTTTATATCATGGAACTCTAGGTATTCTTTGTAGGCCATGGAACAACAGAGGGCCATTCTTCAGCCCGCCGGCCCAAGAACCCGTGATGCAAAAAGTGGCTAACTATGGACTCAGGGCTTCATGCATGCTCTATAAAATCCCATTCCCATACTCTATAAAAGTACATATTTCGTATGTATAAAAGTAAATATCTATTTTATAAAATTGCATCTTTGGAATGTATAATTTATGTTGTCCATGAACCTTTAATTTCATAAATCTCAATTCCCTGTGTCCAGGAACCCTTGTTTTAAGAAAATCTATTTCGGGAATGCTAGTTTTTTTTGTGCTCTTCTCCAAGAACCTATGTAACATACATTACTACTATTATTTTGTGTTTTTTTTCCATGAGCGTATGTAAAACATATGTAAAGAATACTATTTCGGGAATGCTAAATTTTTTGGAGAGGATTCCCTTAAAAGTCTAATAGTTTGCAAGTTTGATGGTCAATTTGTATATCGCGAAACTATCGGTGTTTTTTGTAGGGAACGGAAGAACAAAAGCCCAATTTTCAGCCCGACATGCTGAGAACCTGCCATCCAAAAACTGGTTAAGTATGGAATGAGGGCTCCTCTTTGTAAAATTACATATTTTGTATATATAAATTATCTTGTGCAAGAACCTTTCATTTCATAAATTTCTATTTCTATTTCTATTGTGTCCACGATCCCTTATTTTAAAGAAAACTAAGTCAGGAATGCTAATTTTTTTTGTGTTTTTTGTCAACAAACCTATGTAACAGACATTACCACTATTTTTAACAATTCAAATAGTCTGAACTTCTCTTGTCAATTTTCATATCGCAGAACTCTAGGCATTCCTTGTAGGCCATGGAACACCAGAGGCCCAATGCTAATTTTTTTAGAGACGATGCCCTTAAAATTATAATAGTCCACAAGTCTGATTGTTAGTTTGTATATCGCAGAACTATCAGTGTTTTTTGTAGGGAACAAAATAACAGAAGCCCAATTTTCAGCCCGACATCCCGAGAACCCACAATCCAAAAACTGGCTAAGTATGGAATGAGGGCTCCACTTTGTAAATTACGTTGTCCAGGAATCTTTCATTTCATAAATTTCTCTTTCTATTGTGTCCATGATCCCTTCTTTTAAAGAAAACAAAGTCCGGAATGCTAATTTTTTTGTGATTTTTTGTCAACAAACATATGTAACAAACATTACCACTATTTTTTACAATTCAAATAGTCCAAACTCTGCTCGTCAAATTGTATATCGCGAAAATCTGGGTATTCTTTGTAGGCCACGAAAACGTAGACGCCTGATGCCCTTAAAATTCTAACAGTTCGCAAGTCTGATTGCCAATTTGTATATCGCAAAACTATTGATGCTTTTTGTAGGGAACGGAAGAACATAAGCCCAATTTTCAGCCCAACATCCCAAGAACCCGCCATCCGAAAATTGGTTAATAATGGAATGACCGCTCCACTTTGTTAAATTACATATTTTGTATGTACAAATTATTATGTCCAGGAACCTTTCTTTTCATAAATTTCAATTTCTATTGTATCCACAATCCCTTCTTTTAAAGAAAACTAAGTCAGGAATGCTAATTTTTTTGTGTTTTTTGTCAACAAACCTATGTATCAGACATTACCACTATTTTTTACAATTCCAATAGTTCGAACTCTTCTTGTGAATTTGTATATCATGGAACTCTGGGTATTCTTTGTAGGATACGAAACAACAGAGGCCCATTTTTCAGGCCACTAGCCCAAGAACCCACGATGCAAAAACTGTCTAAGTATGAATTCAGGGCTTCGTGCATGCTTTATAAAATGTCATCCCCATACTCTATAAAAGTAGGAATGCTAATTTTTTTTGTATTTTTTGTCAACAAACCTATGTAACATACATTACCACTATTTTTTCCAGTTTTTTCCCACATACCCATGTACTTCAACTTCCTTCCCGCGTATCTGTATTTCTTCACATTTATTCCCTTTCCCATAGATGGAGTGCTAGTAGAGAACACGTCTCGAGCAAAGCAGCCAGGACTGATCCTCCATGGCGTCGGTCACGTGATGACTGCATGCCACTCCCTCCCACCTGCCTCATGACTTTAAGTTCATCTTGCTCAAGGCAGGGATCCATTACTTTTAGTGTGCCATGCTCTACCTTCACATCCTTTCGATGGACCGACACCTTCGTTGGGACTTTACTTTGCGCATGCGACCATTTATGAAACGTCAGTATCTCCCAAGTCTATTTCAATTGCTCCAGCAGCTCCAAATGGCTCATTCTTTCCTAGTTTTTCTTCTCAGAGCTTGGCCTCCAGCCCAGCCTTTCCCTGTTCTTCTTTTGTCTTCTCCTGCTCTGTTCCTGGCCCATTTTCACTCTCCCACTGTAACAAAGATGCCCTGGCTATGAGGGAAGTTGAAATGCGAGTCTGTCTACCAGACAAACTAACTCTGCCTGGTCCTCCTCCCCCCCCCTACTCCCTCCCTTTTAACCTCCTCCTCTTCGCCCACCTTGTCCTCCTCCCTGGCGTAGACGACTCAAATTCTCGCTTCTCTCTCGCCCTTTGTTGTGTTCCTTGCCAACAAAATTGAGGGGTTGGACTGCTCAGGGGCCTTACTGAACTACAACCCAAGAGCTTTAGGAAATTCAGAATTTGTTTCATACCCAATCCCTTTGGCTCCTCCCAACTGATCTTCCCAAGAAGGTGATCTATAGGAGAAGGTGACCACGCAAGCCATAGCTCGAATTTTGACCAAAAAATCTCCTCAGGGGCGCAAATCTAAACAAGGGCACACCATTAGTTTGGGTGACCAAGCAAATGGGGATCCAGACTGGGGTGATCTGAGAGTGGCCAAGAAGTTTTGGCAATATCAAAGTGACCTCTAGGGATTAGTGGGAGAATACGAGTGCAACCATGGAAGAGGGTTCACTCACTTCATTCCCACAAACAAGAAACCAACAAGGGCGCAAACCCCAGTTAGTGCTCCCTCCCTTCTGCCTCAGAAAAATTGAAGGAACTGATTTTCTCCCTGAGAGAGTGACTAGATAATGAGATAAGATTTATCTTAGAGGTGGAAGCATGACAAATGGAGTCACCGGGAAGCAGCCATGAAGGAAGGTAGACTAGTTATTCTTTAGAAACCCTAAAAATGAAATTGTCGTGAATGTAAAATGCAAACTTAGAAAAGAAAACAACCAAGACACATAGCTTCAGAAGAAAAGGTAAGAATTCTTTATTTTAGTCCCAGTTCACCTTATATACCAAGGGAACCATTTATTTTACATATATTTAATTCATATTCAAAATGTGAAGAAGTGTTGTGCCTAGGTGATTGACTTGTGCACCCTAGGTGGGCGTTCCCCTAGGTGGCCTCCTTTGCCCAATTCCTCCATGTTTAGATCTGGAAGTGTCTTGGTTTCCATGAGAAGATGTGGAAACTTGTTGTGCAATACATTAGTTGTGATCCACTTTTCCTGAGCTGGAGTTTGGCCTTGCCGGGCTACCAGATATGAAGTGTAAGTTTGGTGTCTTGTAGAGTCACTTCAAGTGTCCAATATAGTGTCTTTGGCCAATGGGACTTGGAAATTAGGAATGTTGTCCACAGGATGATTGATGGTGACTGGTTCTTCTAGGAGGGAAGGCTCAAACAACTTTAAGTGATTTACATTAATGACATTGTGGATTCCCAGTTGTGGTGGCAGATCCAACCTATATGCATTTTCTCCAATCTTGTCGAGTATTGTATAAGGACCATATCTGATTGGTAGAACCTTGTGATGGTGGCCCTTGAAGTGCTTCTTATCCAAGTGTAACCAGACTTGATCCCCTAGTTGAAAGTCCATGAAGGTTATTTGTTTGTCATGGCATTTCTTAGCATGATCTTGGGCTTCTTTGAGTGCTAATGTGACTGCATTGTGGCGTTGCGCAATTTGTTGGAGAAATCGTTGAGATGGCAGTTGTTTCCGTTGTTGATGGAAGGTATCTTGAGGAGACCAAGTGAGTGGAAGATTAGTTGGAGATGTTGGTTGGAAGCCCAAGGAGACTTCAAAAGGTGAAAATCTTGTATAAGAATGTGTTTCCTTGTTGTAGCTATGCTAGATGATGTGTAAGTAATTGTCCCATTTTTTTCTATGCACAAAGTGAGTTTGGAGAGCATGCACCAAGACTCTGTTGAGAACCTCTATTTGGCCATCTGTTTGAGGATGGAATGCAGTACAAAACTTGAGGTGGAACCCCAATAGTGACCATATGGCCTTCCAAAGTGTACTGATGAAGAAAGAATATCTGCTTGAGATGATACTGCTTAAGAGTTCAAAATGGGGCCAGACATGAAAAAAATAGAGTTTCGTTGTTTGTGTTGTTGTAGTAGTATGTGTGCATGGGATAAAAAATGCCATTTTGCTGAAGCAACATACCAGTACCTAGATTGCATCATGTTTCTTTTGGGTTGTTGGAAGCCCACTTAGGAATTCCATTGAGATTGACTCCCAAGGCCGAGAAGGAAGCGATAGTGGTTGATACAACCCACGCTTTTGGTTGGATGGCTTGGATTGTGAGCATAAGGCATAAGCTCTAATAAATTTTTCAACTTGCGGCTGCATGGAAAGCCAATGAAAATGACGTTGCAGATGTGGGGTGGTCTTTGTGGTCCCAAAGTGGCCCCCATAGGCTGAAGCATGTTCTTCCTTGATAAGAAAGAGGCAGTCTTCTGAGTGTGGAATGCATAGAAAATTCAACTTATATAGCCACCCATCCCAAATAGTGTAGTCTAGGAAGGGGGTCTGATTGATCACTGTGGGGCTTTGCAAAGCTTCCCAAATCTCTCGAAAGTCAATGTCAGTAGCATATTGATCTTTCCATGTTTCATAAGTAGCACAATGTACTTCTAGAATGGAAATAACATGAGTTGGAGGTTGACTTAGCAAATCAACCATTTTATTAAAAGTGTGTTTCTTGTATCTGATGACTCAGTGAAATTGTTGAATGTAGGAGGCCCATTTAAGGGGCCTTTGTTCTTGAATATTCGATTGAGAGTTGATGAAAATCAAAGGGTGGTGGTCGGTATGCAGAATGGTTTATTTACCCAACAAATAATGCCTCCATTGTTTGAGTGCTTGCACCAGACTATAAAATTCCTTGTCATAGGTACTATAATTTTTTTTTTCCTCGGACAGGGTTTCAGAGTGGTAAGCAATGGGGTGTCCTCCCTGTTTAAGTACAACACCAATAGCATATTGTGAGCCATTAGACTCAATCTCAAAGGGTTGGGAGAGGTCTGGCAGATGTAAAACAGGGGATGAGAAGAGGGCGTCTTTGAGTTGAGCAAAGTGATTAGTTTATTCTTCATTCTAGATGAATGTAGAAGACGTATTTGAGAGTTGATGCAAAGGTCGAGCAATATTTGAAAAATAGGGAATGAACTTACGATAGAAATTGATACCACCCAAAAAGATTTTCAACTCCTTAGCTGACGAAGATAGAGGCCATTGTTTCAATGCTTGGATGCAAGCTGGATCTAGTTGAATACCCTCTAAGCTAACCATAAAGCCAAGATAGAGGACTG
>ML793173.1:172329-190429 GCA_009831015.1 Picea engelmannii
ACAACCATATACCAGGATCCCATGGATAAGTGTGGACCATAATGTTGAAGTATGATGGAGAACCAGGGCCCCATGTCTGAATGTTAGCCACCATGTTGAAGTAGTGCACCTTCCTCTATAAACCTCGGTCCCATGTCCAAGTGTTGATGTGAAATCCAAGCTAAAGTTATTGAAACTCAATAGCAAGTTAATCGAAATTTCTAAACTGGTCATGTGGATCCAAATATGCATATCCATCCACATAGTTGGAAAGGGTCAAAGGTTAATCTGGAAGGAACCATACCACTATATAATATGAAATCTGGACACTGAGAATCACAACTAGCTCTATATTTGTCACATTGATGTTCTCTACATAAGTTGCAGTAGAGTCATCATATAAAATATGAAAGTGGTCGTCATCCCATAAATGACATCTATCCATATACCATTAATCACATTCATCCTCGTAATCATACTAAGCATATTTTTCTTGAGTCTATTCTCTTGTGATGTAATTGTATATGGTCTCCATAATACATCTCTCCTAACAGTTTTTCCTTACATGCTTGAAATTTTGAAATGTTGTCTGGATGGCTTCCATCTCCCATAAAATTTCCATGATTATTTGAGAGTGAATATCCATTGGAAATACCACATATAAGATAACAAAATAAATATCTTAAAAGTATCTATCGAATGGACCTGAAATGGTAGAAATTTGAGAAACCTGTGAAATTTTATGAGCTCTACACACCCATCACCATCATGAAGACCCTAGAAAATGGTTGATTTGAAATTAATGATATCTTCACTTTCGGAGCTCAGATTCAAATGATTTAGTTTTTGAAATGGGATACTTTTGAAATATGAACTCATTGTAACAACCCTAAGTAATTAATCAATTGTCATGATTTAAATAATTGTTTAATGTATATTAGTTAATTAATTAATTAATTAATATCATGATTAAATATTTTGTTATTGAATTTGAGTTTAATAAATTTTAATTTATTAAATGGAGACTTAATGTATCAAACGATGGAACCATTAAAGAGAAAGGGGATAAGGTGGTTGGCATTGAACGGAGGTATAAGGTGGGTGAGTCTTAATGAAAGGGAGAAGGTGGTGAATGAGAGAGGAGGAAAGGAGGATAAGAGGGGGCAAAAACACTCAAGAAGGGATTTTTTTTGGGTTTTGATAGGAGAGCATCATTTTTAGAGGAGATGACTGTATTGTTGGTTTGGGGCTGGAGTAGCTTGCTGGAGGATGGTACTAGTTTTTTCTTGAGGAACTTGTTGGAGTTTGGTGGACTGAGACAGGGGGCACCTGTTGCTGGGAGTTTTTGGGCTCGGGGGCTAGGAATCCTTACAGAATCCTAGAGCTAGGGAGTCGGAGAGGCTCTATTCCTAGCTAGCTGGGAGGTTAGTCGGTTTTCGACAGAGCATCAGGCAAAGTTGGAGAACAACAATAACAACGGTTAGAGGTATGTATTTTCATTATTATGTTGTGTTATGTGGTTTATTATCATTCTGCTAAATATGTTGAATATGTGGTTTTTTATGATGTTGAATATGTGGTTTATTATGATACTTCTCATAAATTTTAATTATGTTGAATAATAAATGGTTAAAAAGTTAGGATAGCATTTCTCTATTTTAACTTATGTTTTATAAGGCTCTATTGGAAGAGACCTTACACATGGTATCAGAGCCCGGTTTCAAAACTGAAGCCTGGGCTTGACCACTCATACACTGAGATTTTGTCTTTTTCATTTGGAATCTAAGAGGGTTGTTACAGACAACTCCAACCATAAGAAAGATTTCCAGTCTACAAGCTGTAAATAGAAACAACACTACAGAAAAAAGGGGGGGGGGGTGAGTATTTCCACTTCTAAAATGGTTGGCAACATAAAACCACTTTATCCAGTTTTCAAAGTAAAATATGAACTTTGATTATGCCCTCAGTATTGAATAGGTTGTTAGTTGTGCTAGGGGTGATTCATATATTATTGCCCCTTTTCTAGCTTGTGTGGGTTTTCCACAACATCAACTTCATATGCCCTTTTGACTCAATGGTATTGGCCAATGTCATTGACACCCTTTATTTTGTAGAATGTTATTTGTAGTATTATGTACATATCCATATAATTCTTGGAATACTATAAGAAGCGTTTAAAAAAAAACCAAAAAAACGGAGTTACAGAATACAATTTATAAGATCTCTACCTCAAAATGTTCCTGGATATTTCAAGTATCCAGAGCATGACCCTGAGGATCCTTTCCTAGTATAATCATATCTGGCCTCATGCTAGGCCTTGTGTGCAGTCGCGAACATCGATCTCCATGCCTGCAAACCCCAATTTTAAAGCAGAAAGAGCAGTTTACTCTATCTTTCTCAGTACCAAAGATTGAAGCTAAATGTTTTTCCATAGTTTCAAATAGCTATAGAGTAGTGAGACCTTCTGAAATCGACTACCAGCTTCAGACTCTCACAGATGATCATCACTTTCGCAACATGTAATGGAGGGTTGTGATTCCTTGGGACTTGAGGGACGAACAAAGGGCTTTACACATGGTGCACAATAAGAATTCGTGAGATCACTTGGCACAATAAGAATTCGTGAGATTTACGCGTGGTGCACAATAAGAATTCATGAGCTCACTTGACACAAAGGGAGTAACGATCTGTGGACACGAATGAAGGGATAAATGATCTCTAGACTCAAAACTTTGGACTTTGTAACCTACATTGCCTTCTTCTTTCATATTGATACTCGGACATCAGACACTCGATTGTACTAGAAATGAAAAGGTTATATAAGAACATTATCAAAAACTAAAGCAAAGAATAGATACAACAATACACTTGCAGATTCATAACGGTATACAAGAACATTATCAAAACTAAAGTTTTGAATGTAAACAACAATATACTTGTAAATTCTTAATGTTATACAAAGAACATTTTTTTTCGAGTCAAAAATGTTTTCTGTTTCAAAGAAAACCTCTCGACATCCCCCTCTTCTCCATAATATCTAGGAAGACGACGACTCAATCACCAGCCATAATAGTGATTGATAACCCTGAAGGATTCCTTAGGATTTGAATATGTGACCATGGCCTCTTCATTAGAATTAGAAAATTAGAGAATTGCATACAGAAAGTCAAAGACTTAACATATAGGGAAAAAACAACAATGTTAAGGTAAATCGTAAAAAAATTTAAGTGATAACTACAAGACAATAAAATGTTGTTCAGTCTGCTGGAAGGCAAGTTCGAGAAAAGCTTGACCTCTATAATAAAAAAAATAGTCATGCAAGAACAACATCAACTACAAAATTGCAACAAGATTGCAAATTTTACTAAATGGCAAATATTTGTGCAAGCCATAACATCACCTGCTTGAAAATTTTAAAAATCTATAAAAATGACTTATTAAGGATTCTTCTTTGTGAAGCATAGAACCAACCCTAAGGCCTGTCTTCGATTCTTGTTACCCCAACGAACATTGACTCTAAAAAAAAAAGGTTTGAACAAAAAAAACAAACCCTGAGAGCCCATCAAATCCCAATCCATCAAAACCTACTACGATTGCAACATTAATTGAAGACCTATCAAACCCATCTTCGTCATAATATAGAAAAATACATTGAGCCATTCAGAAAGAAGTAAATGGGTTTCCACCAAGGTTAAACCCCAGTGCCTGTAAGTCATTTCTCTGGTTTTGAGTCTTTGCCCATATCATTTCAATGGGGAACCATACACAAATTCCAATGCCCAATACCAAACACCAATGCATGAAGAAGATCCCACAACGGACATTCTTTTCTCAATGCACCTAACTCGAGACCAAGTGTCCAAGGCGCCAAGCCACATGGAGGAAGAACCCATGGGAAGATTTTACATTGCTCAACGCGTCCCAAGCTGTAACAACATACAGTCCAATGCCAAGGCCACCAAACAAGGATACTATCCATTATAATAGTGATTTGTACCCAACACCTCAGAGGTCAAAACCTGAAGCCATGAGAGAGAGACCACCAACGGACGCAGGAGTAAATTTGAGGTTAGGGTTAGTTTAGGGTTTGTATAGTTGATTTCTTTTATTCTTTTTACTATTATTTTATTTTAATTTGGCTTGGATAGGAAGGGAATGAGGGAGGTGGGCATGTGGGCCTCATGCACCCACGATGCTCAACTTTAATTGTAAAATTTTAATTTTTTTTCTCTTAATTGTATTTTAATTATTTTATTCTATTTAATTTTATTATTATTATTATTTCTTTTAAAATTCATTTAATTTATGTTTAAAATCTTAATTGTTTAAAAAAATATTGTTTAAAATTTTAATTATTTAACAAATAAAATAAAATAAATATATATATATATATAAATAAATAAATTATCAATAGTAATAAAATATTAGCCCGAAGTACATAAGAGTTTTAATTTAATGAAAAATGATAAGGTTAATCTAATAATTAAGTTAATTAACTTATTGGCTTTGATGATTTATTGGTAAACCTCATGATTAAATTAACATTATAAAATTTTAATGTTAATAGTGGGTTTGAAACCTATGCTATTAATTATATATATACCCCTATGATTAATGAATGTAATAGTGTTATTTTATAATTTATAAAGGTTAAAGGTCCCCGTAGAGTAGTGGGAGTTTGACGCATGTTGTGGGGAATAGTTAGGGTATAACAGGAGTTATAATAGAAATCACTACATAAGGGATTTGATTCACTTTGGTGAGCGCGGTACAGTGCTAGCATAGCTACCAAGCGAGAGAGTCAGTATTTTTCTTAGGCGAAGACATAGAGCTTAGATGCTTTAACCCTGACCTAACCACTTCCCCTAAAGAGAGTAATGTCTTTTTATAGACAAGTAAAAAAAAACTTATGCCTAACCTTGTTTTCAAGTTTAAGTTGCACAAATGTGAATTGCCTTAGACTCTCCCTGACAAACTTTTGGTTGTTGCATATTCAATTATACAGGATGGTTAGGACTCGAGGAAATCGAGGTAGAGGGGCATCATCGCAAAGACCTCCAACGCCGCCACCACCATCGCCTGAATTAGCTCTCATTCTGCGCTCTTTGGAGGCCATAAATGAGACTTTAAAAGGGTGTCAGCCAATAGGGATCAAAGTGGAGCTTCCACCATCTGGAATGGGTAATCCTGAAGCGTCGAGGGATTCAGGGGGAGGGCCTCCAACCGAGGACATTACTAGAGAACTGTAGAAGATCAAACTTCTAGATTTCATCGGGGGTCATGCCAGTGAACGTGAAAAAGCATGGTTGGAAGGGATGACATGATGTTTCTTCTTAAGAGACTATGCTTCCACATCAAAGGTGAAAATAGCTATCTTTCAGTTAAGGGACAGTGCCCTGAACTGGTGGGGAAACCTGGAGGAAATTACACCTTACCTTAGACACCGTCTCTTGGGAGCTTTTTGAGGAGAGGTTCCGAAGGAAATATCTACCATCTTACTATGTGGAACAATAGGTGGGAGCATTTCATTCTCTAGTACAGGGAAACATGATCGTAGAAGAATACGAGATCAGGTTTATGGAATTGGTCAAATATGTTTCATACATGGATAATGATCAACGACAGGAAAAACACTTTATCTATGGGTTAAAATCTAAGATAAGGGCCATGGTGCGTATGTGGAAATGGTATTCAGTAGAAAAAGAAGTTGAAAATGCACGCTATGTGGAGAAACACATGAACTTAAATGGAGGTATGATATCGACCTTTCCGCATCATCCTGGATTCGTGGGGAATGCCCCTAGGACCTTCTCCAGGCCACCTCCTTATGGTAATAGAGTCATGCCAAGGACAGTTTCCTCTGGTATTTCAATGGCAGCAAGTGAAACATCCCATTCATCACCAACAACGCAGACAGGTTCACGACCTTATCAAGGAGAAGCTAGTAGGGGTAGGGGTTCCAAGGGAACGAACTCATTTCAGATACTGTCACAAAGTGGTGTGCAGGTTCAATCTCGTATTACATGTTGTGGATGTGGGGGACCCCATTACCAACGTGACTGCCCAGAGTTGCAAGTAGGATTTATGCATAGAGAAGGAAAGGCCCTGATGGGGAGGGCAAGTAGCAGCCGCAAGATTTATGCAACAGTTAATAATCTCCAAGAATAACATCAATCCATGGTGGTGGAGTCGTCAGGTACGCTAAATCATATCAATGTTAAAATTTTATTTGATTCTGGTGCTACATATAGTTTCATTTCACCATTTGCAGTAGAAGAGAGTGGGTTGGCAGCCTACGAGCACGATGACTTTAAACAAGTCGAGATGGCTTCGGGGGAAAAACAAGCGGTAGGACCTAGCATTGACAATTGTCTAGTAGACCTGGGAGTGTGTACTACCAGGTTGAAGGTATATGTCACTATGCTCGGGAAGTATGAACTAATCATTGGAATGGATTGGTTAGAAGCCCATCGAGCTATGGTATATTTTTTCTCAAAAAGTGTGCTATGTGTTGACGATGAAGGAAGGCTAGTAGAGATCCACGGTGTATTGAGAAAGGTGTCTCTATGCTTTATCTCAACTATGCAGGTTAAGCAGTGCATGAGGCAAGGGTGTTGAATTTATGTCATGGAAGTAGTGAATGAGAGGAAAGGACCCTCCTTGGATCAATACCCAGTGTTGTCAGAGTTTAAGGATATTTTTCTGAACGAGTTGTCGGGGTTACCTCTTGAGAGGGAGCTTGATTTTACTATTGAGATAAAACCTGGTGCATAACCAATTTCCAGGACTCTGTATAGGATGACAACACCATAATTTTTTGAGTTGCAAATGCAGTTGAAAGAGCTACTCGACTTAGGGCTAATGAGGCCCAGTATCTCACCTTGGTGTGCACTAGTAATTTTTGTGAAGAAGAAGGATGGTTTCTTATGACTTTGTATATATTACAGAGAATTCAATCGTGCTACAGTGAAAAATAGGTACCCAATTCCATGAATAGATGATCTATTTGATCAGATGAAAGGAGCAGTGGTATTCCCAAAAATTGATTTGCGATCAGGGTATCACCAGTTAAGGATTAAAGAAGACGATATTCCTAAAACTACCTTTTGAACTCAGTTTGGGCATTACAGGTTTGTTGTAGTACCTTTAGTATTGACCAATTCACCAACAGTATTCATGATCCTCATGAATGGTGTATTCCGTAAGTACTTGGACTGCTTTGTACAAGACTTTCTATATGATATCCTCATCTATTCCAAGAACAAAAGAGAGCATGAGGAACACTTGTGATTGGTGTTGTCTTGCCTTAGAGAGAAAAAATTATATGGGAAGTTGTCGAAGTGTTCCTTCTTCCAGGAAGAAATTCACTATTTAGGGCATATCATTTCCGGTGAAGGAATTTCTGTGGACCCAGAAAATGTAAAGGCCATTATGGAATGGCCAGTGCCGAAAAATGCTCATGAGGTAAGAAGCTTCATGGGGCTAGCAGGTTATTATCAAATATTTGTGGAAGGGTTCTCTAAAATAGAGAAACCCATCACCACTTTTCAGTGCAAGGGGGTCGAGTATGAATGGACATAAGAATGTGATAGTGCATTCATCGAGCTTAATAGGTTACTAACTAGTGTGCCAATTCTACGAGTGTCGGATATGGAAAAGGACTTATCAGTCTCCACGGATGCCTTGAAGCAAGGGTTGGGGGCCGTGCTAATGCAGGATGGAGGAGTGATATATTATGTATCAAGGAAGTTGAAGAAACATGAAGAGATTTATGCTACTCATGATTTGGAATTGGCAGTCATAATGCTAGCTCTGTAACTTTGGAGGCACTATATAGTGGGGCGAAAATTTGAGCTCAAAACAGACCATCAAAGTTTAAAACATCTCTTCACTCAAAGGGATCTGATTTCCAGAAAAAGGCGATGGAGTGAGTTTATGAGTGAGTACTATTTTGGTATTTCATACATCAAGGATAAGGAAAATGTGGCTATATATGCCTTGAGTAGGAGACCACATGTCTTCTCCTTGGTACCCTTAAAAGTTAATCCAAGGGAACATGTGTTGACGCAACTCCATGGAGACTATTGGTATTTAAAGGTTACTTCAAACCTCCAGAGTGGGAGGCAATTAGATCCAAAGTATGAAGGATATATTTTGGAAGAAGACGAACTATTAAGATATCGAGGAAGGATGTACGTCCCCGAAGGTGGGGATATTCGAAGCATCATACTGAAGGAATCCCATAGAGCACTTTAATGTGCGCATCCAGGTGTGAAGAAGATGTACACCGACATGAGGAAGTTTTTCTTCTAGGTAGGAATGAAGCGCGATGTAGTCCATTTCATCACCAAATTCCTATAGTGTCAAAAAGTGAAAGCCAACCATCATCACCCGGCAGGTCTCCTACAACCACGTGATGTCCCTATGTCCAAGTGGGAAGTCATCTCTATGGATTTTGTGGTGGGGTTTCTGTTCACATCTCATAGACACAATGCCATTCTTGTAATAGCTGATAAGTTAACTAAGAGTGCTCATTTTATTCCGGTTAGAGACAATTACGTTGTCACTGATGTGGCACACATATTTGTAAGTGAGGTCATCTGTTTGCATGGGATACCTAAGAAGATCATTTTAGATAAGGACTCCAGATTCACTTCTAGGTTTTGGACAAGTTTGCAGTCAGCGTTGGGGACTCAGTTGAAATTATGTACAACTTATCATCCTTAAATAGATGGGAAAACTGAGAGAGTAAATCAGGTTATGGAAGACATGCTTAGGATGTACCTCATGGATAATCAAACCCATTGGGAGAAGTACCTACCCTTGGTAGAGTTTGCCTACAATAACAGTTTTCATAGCTCCATCGGAATGCCACCCTATGAAGATCTGTATGGGAGGCCATGCAGAACACCATTGAGTTGGGAAAGATTAGAAGACCGAGTAACAGTTGGGCCAGAATCGATTCAAGAGATGGAGGAACAGGTGATTCAGATTAGGTAGAGACTAAAGGAAGCACAGGATAGACAAAAAATTTATGTGGATGCACACAGGACTGATCGAATTTATAAAGTGGGAGATCAGGTTTTCATTCATATCAGGCCTAATGAGAGTACGATATGGTTTATAAAGGGGACAAAGTTGTCACCTCAATTTATAGGACTATTCAGAATCCAAGAGAAAATTAGACCTGTTGCCTATCATCTTGTACTGCCACCCCACTCACATAAAGCTCATAATGTTTTTCATGTATCTGTTCTACGTCATTATGTTGCTAATGAATCACATAAACTAAATTGGAATAAATTGCAGGTGTCAGATGTGGGAACCCTCATGGTAGAACCGTTACGCATATTGGACCATAGAGTCTGACAGCTCAGGAACCATCTAGTAGACCAATTTAAGGTCCAGTGGGACAAGTATAGTCCAGGATCTGCTACTTGGGAGGATGTCGAGACATTATGATGAGATTATCCCTCACTTTTTTTACCACCTTGAGAATATTTTTCTCGAAGGTTGGGTGTATGTAAGACCACCTTTTGACTTAGACAACTAGGATTACCTAAGGCCCGATTACCTTCATTTTCTGTTCACCGTGAAACTATTAATGATACACTTAAACTTTTAATACGTAGAAACATGTATGAATGTTTAAATGTTATTTGAATGATGATGGAAATGATGTGATCTATTATGTGAATGTAAATTTTATGAGTGTTTAAATGTTATTTGAATGATGATGGATATGATGCGATCTATTATGTGAATGTAAATTTTATGAATGTTTAAATGTTATTTGGATGATGATGGATGTGATGTGATATACTATGTGAATGAGAATCCTATGAAGGTTTAATTACTATTTGAATGATGTTGGATATGATGCAATCTATTATGTAAATGATAATTTTATGAATGGGTAACGTTAATTGAATTATGGGATATTATGAGATCTATTTCTAACCTGAAAACTTTGATGTTAATGTTGTTGGTACGCAGATACCGAATTGAAATTATGGTTGTATGTAATTACATGATGATAATGCATAGATACGTATGAGTTTATGTTACAGACTAATCTGTAGGTCATTGGGCTATGACATAGCCAAGGGATAATGATAATGGAAGTGGATGTCATGATCACTAAACGAGAAACAATATCATATGAATCTTTGTATGTGAAATTATGTTGGTTTGGATAAATTTGTATGATATGTGGACCAGTACAACATTTCAGGTGGTGAGACTGCCCAAAACTAAATAAACGATGACAAAACTCCCAGCAACACGACACCACTATATATTCCATTGTAGGGTGTGGACCCGAGTCCTGTTAGGAGAGGTGGAGGCATTTGCCACCATGTATCCTCTAAAACCTAGAGTCATGGGAGGATGGTGTTAGCTCACGTTCCCCTAGACATGTGATGATGACTGTCAGTTGCCTGCTGAGGAAGCTTGGTCAAGATAGTGACACTTTTGCTTATGGGTTTTATTTGGAGTTAGGTTAATATCGTTGACACTCCAAGATAGTCCATCAGAGGAAGGATAGGAATGTAAGATGGAAGTAGTTAAAGAGGAAGGATGAATAGAAATAGTTGAGAGTGTATGGATATTTGTCTTATGGTGGAATTTATTGTTTTTCCTTCTGAAAAGAAAATGTGTATATATGAATATTGATAATTACGTAACTAAACCACAATTGTCTAAATAAAATTGTTCAGCTAGATTATTGTAATTAAGGGAATTCATAAACATTTCATTGGTTTATTATCTTTTATAAAATGAATAGTCTTGTTGATTGGATTGGATGCATACATAAATTACTATAAGGGTGATAGTTATTGATATTAGTACATGCACGAGACTTGTATGTCCTAGCTACACATGCATTTCTTGTACATGTACACTAGTATGTATGAGTTTTCTTGGCTTACTTACTAATAATGTTGGTTATTTGATATGAATGTGTGAACCGTGTGTCTTTTCCCTTGTATCATAAAATACTTTAATTTCGGGATGAAGTTTCCTGAAGGGTGGGTGTATGTAACAACCCTAAGTAATTAATAAATTTTCATGATTTAAATAATTGTTTAATGTATATTAGTTAATTAATTAATTAATTAATTTCATGATTAAATATTTGATTAATGAATTTGAGTTTAATGAATTTTAATTTATTAAATGGAGACTTAATGTATCGAATGATGGAACCATTAAAGACAAAGGGGATAAGGTGGGTGAGTCTTAATGAAAGAGAGAAGGCACTGAATGAGAGAGGGGGGAAGGAGGATAAGAGGAGGGAAAAACACTCAAGAAGGGACCTTTTTTGGGTTTTTGGGGAGAGCATCATTTTTAGAGGAGAGGATTGTATTGTTGGTTTGGGGCTGCAGTAGCTTGTTGGATGATGAACTTGTTGGAGTTTGGTGGACTGAGATAGGGGGAACCTGTTGGTGGGATTTTTTGGGCTCGGGGGCCAGGAATCCTTACAAAATCTTAGAGCTAGGGAGCCAGACAGGCTCTGCTCCTAATTGGCTGGGAGGTTAGTCGATTTTGGGCAGAGCATCAAACAGAGTTGGAGAACAGTAGTAGCATCAGTTAAAGGTATGTATTTTCATTATTATGCTATGTTATGTGGTTTATTATCATGTTGTTGAATATGCCGAATATGTGGTTTGTTATGATGCTGAATATGTGGTTTATTAAGATGTTTCTCATAAATTTTAATTATGATGAATAATGAATGGTTAAAAAGTTAGGATATCATTTCTCTATTTTAACTTATGCTTTATAAGGCTTTGTTGGAAGAGACCTTACACTCATATATATAGTTTGGTTTCATAAACTTAATCCTTAATTTTTATAGTAATTATCTAGATCATGCTTCCATTCACAAAAAACACCCCTAAAAATTAGCATATTTTAAATTAATGATAACTTCACTTCTTGGACTCTATTTCAAAGTATTTTTTGGGGGATATTTTTTTCCATGATTAACTCATATCTATAACATGTTTCTTCAAAATTCACATAAAAATCTATAGGAATTGTCTTGAGTGTCATGACACTCTTTTTTCTTCTTGAAAAAAAATATGCAAAATAGAAAAAAAAAATTATCCCAATTTTGTGGTGGAGGAAAGTGATATGATACCAATTGTTAAGTACGAAATACCTCAATACAATAACACCACAATATATCTAAGAAGAATATATATATAACCCATACTTTATTTCTATGAAAACCCTTAAGGTAGGGAAACACCATAAAATAGATCCTATTACAGAAGGGGTCAATTCATGTTCACTTACCTCTTCGAGGGGGAAACCTGCTAATGAGATACACACTCCAGATACAATATTTCTTGACTTTCCATTACATTGTTTGCACCTCTTTATATAGTTATACTAACCACATAAGAGCATTCTAGAGGAAGAACCTTCTTGAAGCAGAACCATCTAATAAGTCATGTTACATTTATTATGTTAATAATAATATATCTAACTACCATAGTGGCCCTTATTTCATAATATAGTGTACCTATTCCACATCACATTGAATGAACTCCTCTATTATCACCATGCCNCCCCCCCCCCAATTACCTCTCTAGATACCTAAATATATCTCCAAATATAACTTCAAAAATAACCCTTTATCTCAACAAGAATAAACCATACCATTCATGAAATATTGAACATAAGAATATAGACAAACCCTTGAGGTAGGTTAACACCATATATTAATCCTTATGGAAGGATAAAAATCCTAAGGAAATCATTTCTTGTTACAATAATAATATACTTCACTATGCTCATTACATTATTGATCACTTCCTTATATAATACTCTCTAAGAACATTCTAGAGAAGGAACCTTCTAGGAATCCTTCTCACATTTATTATGTTCATGTTGATATATCTAACTACCATAGTGGGTCGTATTTAATAATATAATTAACCTATTTAACCTTACATTTACTCCACTAATAAAACATAACCACGTTCTCATTGGGTACCTCCCTAGGTACCACATATTACCTCCCTAGGTATACTAAATTTCATCCCCCTTCACATGTTTTGTCTTTGAAAAATGGGAAGAAACCATATAGTATAATCGACTAAGAAATATATCCAATGGTTCCCATTATTACTATCCATCCATATTAATAAAATACAAACATGATGTCCAATAATTTCATTTACACCCTGATCTCCATCTTTATCACACCTTTGGTGCCATGGGATTAATCCTTATCACACATTTTGTGCCATTCACCAAATATTCAATAGAAGAATGTACAAAAATGCTTGAGGTATGGTAAAACCATATATTAATCCTTATGGAAGGATAACACTCCTTAATAAATCCTTTCTTTTCACAATAAGAATATTCTTCACTATGCTCCTTACATTGCTCAACACGTCCTTATATAATACTCTCTAAAAACATTCTAGAGAAGGAACCTTTTAGAAATCCTTCTCACGTTCATTATGTTCATATGTATATATCTAACTACCATAGTGGTCCTTATTTAATAATATAGTGGACCTAATCCACATTATATGGAATGATCTCCACTGATAATACATAACCACATTTCCATTGGGCGCCTCCCTCGGTACCACATATGACCTTCCTAAGTATATTACATTCCATCCCCATTCACATGTTTTTTCATCGAAACATGGGATTAAACTATACAATATGAATGACTAAGAAATGTATCCAACTAGTACTAAGTACATCCATCCATTCATCCTAGTGGAAGACATACATGATCTCCAAGTGCTACTTTGTGACCCTAATATTTCTCCTTATTGTGCCTCTAGTCCCATGGGATTGTTTCTTTATCTTGATATCATCTTCTGGTGTTGGTATTCCACCATGAACCTCTTGATTTATTTCCTTTCTAGTGCCATGTTTGGCCATAAAAATTGTATTTACGCTCAAACCCCTACCTTGATGATTGTTTTTTCCCTGTGTTGTGTGGATGGCAATATTCAACAAATTTAGGAATCAATCCTTTTTTCTTTAAATCTACAATACAGTGTTCCTTTGATTCAATGATCTCCTTGTATTTATTATTGTGTCCATCATGTGACTTTGCTTCATCTCCTTCTGTAGACTCTGCCTCTGATTCAACTTCAGACTCCACAACAACTTCTTTTCTTTCCCCCATGGGCTCGTCTTTCTTACTAAGAGACATCCTGCAATGTGATTGTATTTTTCTTTTACAAAATATTTAGAAACTTGTTTTGCACATTGACATTAATTGTACCAACCGATTCCATAAAAGGATATCCCAAAACAATGTCCACGTCATCCATATGCATTCATAAGTATAAATATGAATGCAACACATATTTATCCATCGTAATCTTAAAATATTTAAATATTTGAATATTTTCACGTTTTTTGAATATTCTTTGGAGGAACATGAAATATATTAACCAATTGAACATTAATAAAAAACTTATAGCATATAGGGTTAATATAAATAATAACCTTTTGTTTTTTAATACAACCATGAACCTGTAATATAGAGTTGTTGAATGAAAATATACCCTTGGTTTTATCTTTATCCCTTTTTCTAACATGAGAGCACCTATATAAAATTAATTTTTCCATTTCTTCATGAGAAATTTCCATCATCTTGTCATGGTCCAATTATTTCCACCGTGTTCTAGCATCTTTGCTGAAATAAAAGAATAGGGAATCTTTCGACTTCTCTTTCCATTCTAAATTGTGGGAATTTTGTAATTATCCTATACTAGGGAAACCATTTTTTCCATTAAAAAGAATGTTTATTCGTGGAAATATTTGACAAAAAATAGGGTTTATAAGGTAACCTATTGTGCAAATCACACGGCTTTTTATGGAAAACCTTGAAAAAAAAACGAATTTAAAATATTGATAACTTTAATTTTTGGACTCTATTTCAGATGACTTTTTTTTTTTAACTTGGGTGTTTTCTAAAGAGGCATTCAAACCTTTAACTTGTTCCTTCCAATTATGCATAAATATTTTCAAAGTTCAATCTGAAGTATGGCACCCCCTTTTTCCCTTGAAAAAATATGTAAAAAGGAAAAAAAAACATTCTTCCTTGTTTGGCTAAAGAAAGAGCTCTAATACCATTTTTTCTATATCTGAATATATTTGAAAATATAAAGTTAGAAATAACCCTCAATATCAATAAAAATAAACTAAAACATTCACCAAATATTCAACACAAGAATGTAGACAAACCCTTAGGTAGGGTAACACCATATATTAATCCTTATGGAAGGATAAAACTCCTCAAGCAATCATGTATTGTTACAATAACAATATTATTGACTATGCTCATTACATTTCTAAACACTTCCTTATATAATACTCTCTAATAAAATTATAGAGAATGAACCTTCTAGAAATCCTTCTCACGTTTATTATGTTGATGTTCATATATCTAACTACCATAGTGTGTCTTATTTAATAATATAGTGGACCTAGTCCACCTTACATTGAATGGACTCCACTAATAATACATAAAAAAAAAATCATTGTGTACCTCGCTAGGTACCACTTATTACCATTCTAGGTATACTATATTCCATCCCCCTTCTCATGTTTCATCCTCAAAACATGGGACAAAACAATACAGTATGACTAGCTAAGCAATGTAGCCAACTAGTACAAAGTACACCCATCCATCTGTCATAATGGAAGACAAACTTGATGTCCAATTGCTTCCTTTCCACCCTAAGTTTGATCCTTATCACACCTTTGGTTCCATGGGATTAATCCTTATCACACCTTTGGTGCCATTCACCAAATATTCAACACACGAATGTAGACAAACCCTTGAGGTAGGGTAACACAGTATATTAATCCTTATGGAAGAATAATACTCCTCAAGCAATCCTTCCTTGTTAAAATAACAATATTCTTTACTATGCTCATTATATTTTTCAACACTTCATTATATAGTTCTCTCTAAGAACATTCTAGAGAAATAACTGTGTAGAAATGTTTCTCACATTTATTATGTCCACATTGATATATCTAACTAGGATAGTGGGACTTATTTAATAATATGGTGGACCTATTCCACCTTACATTGAATGACCTCCACTAATAGTACATAACCACATTCCCATCGGGTACCTCCCTAGGTACCACATATATCCTTCCTAGGTATACTATATTTTGATATCTCCAACCACGTGAACATTCTTATAAATCTAACCCCCCCCCCAAAATAGTGGATTATAGTGCATATATATTAACACATAGTTCATTCTCCAAGTTATTGAATATCTTCGTGTAATCCTCAAAGAACAATGAAACAACTTCGGTCACAAAGGTTGGGTTGTTTTCTTCCTCCAACCACTGGAAATGTGTGAATTGCTCATCCAGAAATCCTTGAAGCTTAAGTTCTATAATTCAATTTCCTATTTACAAATTCATCAACATAAACATATATGCAATTTACTAATCCCAATTACAACAAAATCAGATAGAAAAATTGAACAAAAAAAAATCATTAGTGGATAAACAAAAAATAAATTAAAATTCAGGTACTACCTCTTCGAAAACGGAATTGGTAAACCGAATAAGTTGTTTCTTCAAGTGTATGATACCCATTCCAAACTGCAACATCGATACAGGAAACCCCGTCACGACTAGTAGTTTCCCACTGTAAAAAGAAAATATAAGATAGTAACATAGATAGTAACATAATTGCACAACACTGAACTAATCAACAAAGAAAGGTTGATGCTTTGAATCCAAGAAGTCGTGGTATTTATACAAAAATAATTAAAATGAAGAAACATGGCTCAAATGTAATAGAATATGTGTGTTTTTTTTGTTTTGTTCATATGGTAACCATGCATGTGAGTGAGTAAGTACCTTCACATTGTAGCCAGAAATGGTAGATATTGCATGCAAAGTGAGAAAGATTTTTTCCATTGTAGGTAAGAAACAAAATGAAAAAAAATACTCAAAATTTCATTGTGGAGATAGAGCCATGCTTGAAAATCATAGAAAAATCAAATTCATAATATATTTGAATTACAAGTGGTCACACATACATATATATTATAACCTTAATCCAACTAACAATTTTAAGAATATTGGTATTGTAATAAAATCCTCACATGCATAGGGAATCTGAAGCCCTAATATATGATGTTTTTATAAAAAACACTATTATATGTATATATATACTATAACCAAACTCTTTGTCTTTTTTTTGAGGGGCAAGTAAAAGTAGGATTTACCAAAACTATTAAGTCTAAGAAAATTGCAATTGTTGGAGAGATTGGAAGATATTAAGTAGATCTTTATATAAAACCTTAAAAACAAAAAGAAAAAAGGGAAAGTTAAAAAAATTATAAACCCATGAGTGAAAATATTAAGTGTTCATGTAAAAGGAGATAAAAGGAAAAAGGGGAGAAATTTTACATGACATGTCTGGTTGCCCTCCATCCAATCGCATAATAAAGTTTTCGACCATCATGTTTCCTTTTTTCCTCTTGATAGAAGTTTATTACCAATTAATAATTGAATCATTAATTGCATTGAAAAAAAAAATTAAAGAAATTGGTGAGCTATTGAATCCTCTTATTTGTAGTTATTAAGATGGAAATAAATACTACATGGAAATGAAGAAATAATCAAGTTGGTGAAATTGAACCTTTTAAGTATTTATCTCTTCCACAACCATACCACCATCATAATTGACAACCTCTATATGTTCTACTTGTCCAATTCAAAACTTTAGGGTTGTAGTTGCAACTCTCTTCTTTGACCCTTATTTATAACCAATGTCATTGTTGTCTCTCGAATTCACTGTTTCCAAGTTGCATCCTTCCACTTTCACTTTCTCGGCCAATTTAATTGAATGCCTATAAGGTAATGAATTTGATGAAAAATAATAAACCCATCATATGCTTGGTGGAAATAGAAAATGAAGAATTCATTGTGTCCAAGTTGCATCCTTCCACTTTCACTTTCTCGGCCAATTTAATTGAATGCCTTTAAGGTAATGAATTTGATGAAAAATAATAAACCCATCATATGTTTGGTGGAAATAGGTGGAAATAGAAAATGAGGTTTATGTTGAAACTCTACCCAAAAATATTTT
>ML793174.1:19483-30787 GCA_009831015.1 Picea engelmannii
AATTTTATATAAAATTGACAAAATAAAAAAAAGGATAATGAATAAATAGCTAATTACCATGGGACGATATTCATTCGATCCGCCATCAATGTGCCCATATTTCCTACAATGTTTTGTAGCTGTTGCTAATAAAATTCTTATGGGACGTCTGAGGCAACATTTTTTACAAGGGCAATAACATCTACCATCACCCTTTTCACCCGCTTTACTTTTTTCCCCACCTCTAACAACATTCTGCGACATTCTTCCGCACAAAAATACCCTTTCAGAACCGTCATTGTTATAGCAAGATTGTCGCAACATCTTTAAATCGTCAAATATTTATAGTCCAATTTTAGGTCACAGTCGTCACAATTGCAACGACTGTGACCTAAAAATATTTCTTTTTTTTTTACCTATTTATTTGTCATTTTTAACGGTCAATTTTAACGTTAGGTTAGTCGTCGTGCTTGCGACGAACGTTGACCATATTATATTTAACAAACTAAGTGCATCTCTCATGTGACGAACATTAACCACATTAATTTAGTCAAATTAAATGCGTCGAGATAGTGATGAATACAGGGTGGATTTAGAAAGATTGAACTTTTTCTCTTTCATGTTGCGACAAAAGAGAGATTTCGTCGCAAATTTTTCAATATGTAGTAGTGATCTATATCTTGACATCACGATTATGACTGAGCGCTTTCGTTTCCTTAGCCAATTTTATGGCCACGGGTTCTCGGGTACGCATTATCGAACTCTCATTCCCTGTATTCCGAGTATACATCTTCCATCCAAAACTTGGGTGATCTACAATTCCACCACGATCTCCGAGGTTCAAAAAAGTACCAAAGCATATTTAATTCTCCTCCATGCCCGTCACGTTTGCCCCTTCCCAATACACATTAATTATGATTTTACCGGTGACAGTTCACCACAGATGTTTGAAAATATTGGTATTAATAAGAGAAAAGCTCGAGGTAATATCCCATTAAAATGCATTTATGGGAGAATATTATGGAATCTGATTAGTTTCCTCTGTCAATCTTGAATTCACAAAAAAGTGATGGTTATTTTGGTTTTTTTAAGACGTCATTGTAGCAAGAATTCAATATTGTGTTGGCCTGATGTCATCTACAAAGGTGTTCACATGATGTCGCTCTTTAGTATTGTGCACATAATTTTTTAACATTATAGGTTTACATATTTGAGGCTCTGCTTGCATATGAAAATGTTGCTCTACCATTCCAATTTGAACATAGTTTGCATTTGGGCCACAGAGAACAGTAATAAAATAAAATAATATGAAATTTTTTAAAGTAAATATTAACAAATTATCTTCTGACTTGAACCTGCTTTTGTCAAAATCCAGGTATATTACACAGTTGTCAATGTTTTCCCTGCTTTTCAATAGTTTCTCGATTTCCCTTCCATCTTCGCACGCTTTCCCAATGCAAATTGATGACGCTTTTATTAGCTTTGAAAATATTGGCATTAAAAGGTGAAAAGGTTGAGGACATCTGCCATTAAAATACATTGAACCAAGATTTACCGGAGATTGTATTATGATGTTGCAACATCCATTTTAAATACAATGAGAAGCAAAGGAAGGTTTTCATCACCTTATGCCTGCAGCTTGACAACATGTCTGTGGAGATACCCTGAATATTTTCAGGAATGAGGACCAGCGCTTTCAGTGGTCCATAGCTTATTAATACTACTCGTCCACTTCTACCCAGATGAAAGCTATCTCGACATCTAAAATTGCAACGACACATTGTATCCCTGATTTTTCCTTTTACTTTAAGGACATGGTCATGTGCTGCACCAAGAGATATATTCCGAACCAATGGATTGTCCAGATGGGAGACCATTTCCAAATCTCCCTATTGCCTAAAGTATTTTGAAAGATGTTTACACTTCCCGAACCAATGTCTACTTTCAAGGGCGAGAATTGTAAACAGTTCTTAAAGAAGCATGGCGATGAATTAGACCTCTTGCTGAAGTTATTACAGGACCCAATGCTCGCTCCCTGGGACATGGCCATATTACAGGTTAGTGCACATAAAAACATTTTTCAAAAAATTGCATGGCTTTTCATGAGGACAATGAGACAAGAAAGTGAAACCGACATCTCTCGGATGATTTTGTATATTTTATATTTTACGTTCAAGAAAAAAACCATCTTCCATTGCCGCAAGCTTATTTCCATTCAAATCTCTTCCCAATTATTGCAATACAGGAGGCAAAATAAATTATTTATGCCATCTTATTTAATTTTCATCGTGCCAAATTTCTATCCATTTCCTAGACTATATATGTGTAGGAAGATGAACTCTGAATTTTACCTAGTAACATTCTCATGCCAGAAATTATGGAGACATGACACTTGCCAACAATTTTATAAGGTCTTCAATTATTTTGTTTCATCTTTTAAAGCATTGATATTTGGAAGGTATTTTCCCCGGTCTTCTAGCCAGCCGACAATCTTCCTTGATAGGAAGGGAACCATAGAAGAAATGGAGAACTATAATGCTATAAGGATTTTCGAGTCTAAAAAAAATCCTTGCTTCCTTCCATGTCACATATCTGGTACAATGTTCTTTGCTGGAATAACAAGGGAGTACATCTATTGGTTTCCTTTTCTTCCATGAAAAAAGGAAAGGACAATTCATGTCTATGCCTTGGAAAGTCTGGGATTGCATGGTCTGGAACCACTTCAATAGTTCTTTCACTTACACTATCCTGAATGGAATCTATACCAGTACCAATGATTTGCACAAGCACAACCGAAAAGACCTGGGTGAAAAAAGTGCCCAATCCCCGACTGCCACAACCAAGACCACAACATCTCGTGGCAGTACTCCAACGACTTACCCAAGTAACAAAGTCACACACAATTCTTTAGGCGGAGGAGGAGATAAGAATCCTCCCTCCAACAAAATTGAAATTTTTCACAAGCTTCCTGAGGGAAAAAAATGGAAAACAATAGTCCAAGAACAAGAGGGACCGAGGGGAGAAATTGATATCTACGATCTCTCCCTCGAAGTCATGGAACTAGAAATTGACATTGAAAAAATGTTCCCTGGCGATGATCACCTAGAGAGTAATTCTCCTCACAATCCTGGGATGGAAATACTTGGCATAGATACATTGGAAGAAGAAGATTCTTTTTCATTTTAGAGCGTTGTTTTCTACAGCGAATCAAAAAAATTGATTATTGAAAGCAGAGATTTAAAAAATAAGAAAGGGACATCTCGTTCAGAGTTCAACCTACGCAACATGTACCCTTACCAGATATCTAAGATGAACCAAGCAACTGGAGATGCTCTAGAAAACTTTTTTAGAGGCCTTGAAACAAAAAACCTCATGTTAAAGACGTGAATCAAAGAATTGGAGGAAACTCTAATGCCTCTTCCACTGTTTTCTACTCCTTTGGCAATGGTCGTTCCCACCACACTTGCACCAAAGTTAAAGGGATCAACAAGCCTTCTCACATCGTCCTGATAAATTGTGGAAAAGAATATAAACAAAAGAATGGAATTAATAACAAAAGCTTGGGAGATGTCAAAGAATATGGTCTATTTTGGAACAAGAGCGCATGCTTTTCATGAGTATCTGCAAGCAGATCTCAAGAACGAGAAAGGTTTTTATATCGATGTAGTTTTACCATTTGGTGTTGAAGTTACCGGTATGACAAAATTTAGAAGAAGAAAGGAGGATCTCCCTTCCCTGGATAAAATAGACCAACTAAGCACATGCTGGAAAGAAAAGGTAAAGAACCTGATTGGTATAGTTCAAGAATATAGCCAGACCATATCTAAAAGAGACAAACTATTCAAGAAGATAATTGAGATAGATCTAGCTGCTAGCACCAATGAAGTCCAAGACCCAAAATTGATATTAAACTCATTGTTATTAACCAAGCAAGAATTTGATGATCAATTTCATATCTATAAAACACTGTCATTTGAAAATTTCTATGGCATTCTTGAATATGGTGAAGATGACATGAAAAATTGGCTAGTCGGTTATGCAATTAGAAACAAAAATATTCAAGAAGCATTGCACAACTTGTCTATTTATCTAAGGGATTTGGAAAGTGAATTCTTCAATATAAAATCTGGCATGAAATGAACGTGGTGCCCATGAGGAGCTACATCGAAGAATGTCTGAAAAAGGTTGTCGACCAGATTACCAATGAAGGTCAAAGTCGAGGAAAGTCATAAAAGGACATAAGCGAAGAAATGACAAGCCACGGGACACCATCATAGTAAGTTGATACTGATTACATTCTTATGTCTTCATCTACTTATTCTAACAAAGCTTTAACCCAGATTTGGCAATTTTCTCTTTCTTCTTGCCAGTTTTTGTTGTTTTCGATCGTCAAATTTCTTCTTTCTACAAACTTCATTCTTGTACATCTTTGCTTTGTAGTCTGTGACAGTCCCAATCTGATTCATTATGGAAAACACATTTTTATTTCACAGAATATGTACTGAACTATAGTTTTTTTTGCAAATTTGAAGACAACGTTTTTTGGGAAATATTCTCAAATGTATTTTGTGACCCAATTTATCTAAATATAAATATTTGGGGTTGTTCTATGCTGATATTCAATTCTTGGTGTTGTTATTTGGAATTTGTTTTTTTTCATAAAATTAACTCATTTCGTTGTACATGTTCCTGTTCTATATTGTGCATGTATTGCAGCTTCATATATTTCAGAATATTCTTCAATATACAAAATGTAAAGTCATATATTTTTTTCTTTGTTCCTTGTAGGTTTGAGCAAAAAAATTCGAGCCCAAAACACCATTCAAATTCGAACATGGTTTACATTTGGACTACAAATAATCTAGTAAGATACATTAATATGGATACATTTTAAATAAACATAAACAAAACCCCTTTAAACTTGAACTTGACTTTCTCGGGCTACTGGATTGTCCACGGGTTGATCGGTTAATGGACTATCAAATCCTCATTTCCATCTATATCTTCACATCAGGAACCCGACCGACGACCGTCTCTTTCAACACTTTTCCAAATATCTCACCGCGGCGTCCCAACTTAGCGCTATCACATTCTTATCCCGTGTGCTCTATTATATACATATTGCACCCAACACCTATGTCATATACATTTTGCACCCAACACTTCCATCATATGCATTTTGTACCCAACAATTCTATGATAAAAGATAAGTATAGAAGATAGAAAATAATGGTTAATATATTGACATCTATGATATATATCCCATTTTCTCGCAATATATTTTCTACATGTTTATGGAGAAGTTATATACTTATTGCATATGCTTGGAAAGGAGTGCGAAGGTGGTGGGCATAGAAATACCCTTGGAAAGTGGTTGGACGACCTTCAAAATAGGGTGGCAAGGGTTCCCGACGAGACGTAAGGCCCCAATTGTCAAATTGTATATATCGGAACATTTTAGTGCAAAATGTGTAACACGAAGAAGTTGTTCCTGCCATCATCAATTCAAATTCAGTCTGCTTTCACTAGTGACAACTCAGTGCACAACTTTGCTTATTCACATTAACAAGAAAATAACGTATTCAACAATGATTTATAGGAGCCCAACCAACCCTCGGGTTGGGTGCCCCCTGTTTCATGATATACGTATTCAAGAACGATTTACGGGAGTCGTCTGACCCTTGTGTTCACGCTATTATAAATCTTTCACCTAAAACTTCCATCATCTACAAGTGCGTGATACACATCCTGCACCCAAAACTTCCATACTCTACAATTCGTTGCGACTTAGCACTATCGATTTCTTATGTCCCCCTGTTTCGTGATATACATGTTGCACACAACACTTCTATGATATAAATTTTGCACCAAACACTTGCGTCATTTACAATTCAACCCCATTTATAGAGACTGCCTACCCGGGAATTCACGATCTGAAAAGTGGCTAGGCATCGAATGGCTAGTGGTCGGTTGGATTCACGATATAAAAACACAAAACACCATTCAAATTTTAACATGGTTACATTTGGACAACAAATAATCTAGTAAGATACATTAATATGGATACATTTTATATAAACATAAACAAAATCCCTTTAAAATTGAACCTGTCTTTCTCGTACTCCTTGATTGTCCGCGGGTTGATCGGTTAGCGGATTGTCAAATCCTTATTTCCATCTATATCTTCACATCAGGAACCTGACCGACAACCTTCCCTTTCAAAACTTGGCAAATATCTCATTGCGGTGTCCCAAGTTAGCGCTATCACATTCTTATCCCGCGTGTTCTGTTATATACATCTTGCACCCAACACTTTCGTCATATACATTTTGCACCCAAAAATTTCGTGATAAAAGATAAAAGTATAGAAGACAGAAAAGAAGGGTAAATATATTCACATATGTGATAGATATCCCATTTGCTTGCAATATCTTTTCTACATGTTTCTGGAGAATTTATATACTTATTGCATATACTTGGAAACAAGTGTTAAGGTGACGGGCACATAAATACCCGTGGAAAGCAGTCGGACGGGCTTCAAAATAGGGTGGCAAGGGTTCCTGAGGACACATAAGGCCCCGAATGTCAAATTGTATATATCGAAACATTTCAGTTCAAAATGTGTAACACGAAGAGGGTGTTCCTTCCATCCTCAATTCAAATTCATTCTTCGTTCACTAGTGACAATTCAGTGCACAACTTTGCGCTACTTAGTGCTATCGATTGCTTATCCCCCCCCTGTTCCATGATATACATGTTGTACACAACACTTTTGTGATATAAATTTTGCACCAAACACTTACGTCATTTACAATTCGACCCCGATTATAGAACCCGCCTACCCGGGAATCCGCGATATGAAAAGTGGCTAGGCATCAAATGTATAGCATTCGGTCGGAGTCACGGTATAAAATTAAGAGCGCAATGTGAATGGTTGTGTCCGCCAATGCACATTTGGACATTTTCGGAAAAACGACTAAGTAACGAGAAAGAGAAAGTAGAGTGGAAAAACAAACGGGAATTTCATTGATTATAGAAGAGGGAAAATAAGGTGTGATATATTGAAATTTGCAATTGATAATCCATTTCCTAGCAAGATCTTTTCTATATGTTTCAACTACAGAAAGTGGTTGGGTGGGCTTCAAAATAGGGTGACAAGGGTTCTCGAGGAGATGTAAGGACCCACCTATCAAAGTGTATATATCGGAACATTTTAGTGCAAAATTTGTAACACGAAGAGGGTATTCATGCCATCTTCAATTCAAATTCATTTTGCTTTTACTGGTGACAACTCAGTGCACAGGTTTGCTTATTGGAAATAACAACCAAAAAACCTATTCAACCGTGATTTACGAGAGCCCAACCAACCCCCGGGTTGGCATTATTATAGATCTTGCACCCAAAACTTGTGCCATCTACAATTTCTCCCTATACATCTTGCACCCAAAACTTTCGTGGTCTACAATTAGTCCACATATTGAAACATGGTTTCCATTTTGACCACAAATAATCTATTAATAAACATTAATATAAATACAATTTAAATAAATATATTTAAACTTGAACCTGACTTTTTTCGAACTCGTTGATTGGTCCTATATCGTCACATCATGAGCCCGAATGACCGCAGTTCCTTTCAACACTTAGCCAATTATCTCTCCGCGGGGTCGCGACTTAGCACTATCTAATTTTTATTCCCCCCCTGTTCTATGATATACGTATTCAACAACAATTTACAGGAGTTTGACCGACCCCCGGGTTGGCGCTATTATAAATCTTGCACCCAAAACTTTCGTTATCTACAAGTGCGCGATATACATCTTGCACCCAGAAATTCCGTACTCTACAATTTTTCGCGACTTCATGCTATCAATTTATTATGCCCCCTGTTCCTTGATATACATGTTGCACACCACACTTAAGTGATATACATTTTGCACCAAACACTTGTGTCATATACAATTCGACCCTGATTATACAACCCGCCTATATGGGAATCAACGATCTAAAAAGTGGCTAGGCATCGAATGGTTAGTGATCAGTTAGAGTCACGATATAAAAGCAGAAGTGAAAATGTGAACCGGTGTGTCCGCCAATGCATGCATTAGGTCATTTTCGGAAAAACAGCTAAGTAACGAGAAAGAGAGAGTAGAGCGGAAAAACGGTCAAACGAGCTTCAAAATAGGGTGACAAGGGTTCCCGAGGAGACGTAAGGCCCTGCCTCTCAAATTATATATATATTCTTCTTCTACTTATGAAAACTCAGTGCACAAGTTTGCTTCTTGGCATTAACAACCCAAAAACATATTCGATAGTGATTTATGGGAACGACCCACCCCCGGGTTGGCGCTATTATAGATATTGCACCCAAAACTTGCGTCATCTATAGTTCATCCGTATACATCTTGCACCCAAAACTTGCGTGGTCTACAATTCGTCCACATATTGGAACATGGTCTACATTTGGACCACAAATTATCTATTAAGATACATTAATATAAATACAATTTAAATAAATATATTTAAACTTGAACCTGACTTTTTTCGAACTCATCGATTGGTCCTATATCATCACATCATGAGCCCGACCGACCACAGTTCCTTTCAACACTTATCCAATTATCTCTCCGCAGGGTCGCGCCTTAGCGCTAACGACATTTTATGCCCCATGTTCTGTGATAGGCGGGTTGGTTCGCTTATTGCCCCGGGTTGGAGCTATTATAAATCTTGCACCCAAAACTATCGTACTCTACAATTCCTCGCGTCTTAGCCCTATCAATTTCTTATGCCCTCCTATTTCTTGATATACATGTTGCACACAACACTTCTGTGATATACATTTTGCACCAAACACTTCATTTACAATTCGACCCCATTTCAGTGAAAAATGTGTAACACGAAGAGGGTATTCATGCCATCTTCAATTCAAATTAATTCTTCTTTTACTGGTGACAACTCAGTGCACATGTTTTCTTATTGGCATTAACAACCAAAAACCGTATTCAAAAATGATTTACGGGAGCCCAACCGACCCCCAGGGTGGTGCTATTATAGATCTTGCACCCAAAACTTGTGCCATCTACATTTCCACCATATACATATTGCACTCAAAACTTCCATGGTCTACAATTCATCCACATATTGGAACATGGTTTGCATTTCTCCCACAAATAATCTATTAAGATACATTAATATAAATACAATTTAAATAAATATATTTAAACTTGAACTTGACTTTTTTCAAACTCGTTGATTGGTCCTATATCGTCACATCAGGAGCCCTATCGACTGCATTTCCTTTCAACACTTAGCTAATTATCTCTCTGCGGGGTCGCGACTTAGCGCTATCAAATTTTTATGCCCCCTGTTCCGTGATATACGTATTCAACAACAATTTACGGGAGTCCGATCGATCCCTGGGTTGGTGCTATTATAAATATTGCACCCAAAACCTTCGTCATCTACAAGTGCATGATATACATCTTGCAGCTAGAACTTTCGTACTCTACAATTCATCGCGACTTCACGCGATCGATTTATTATGCCCCCTATTTTGTGATATACATGTTTCACACCACACTTTCGTGATATACATTTTGCACCAAACACTTGTGTCATATACAATTAGACCCCGGTTATAGAGCTCGCCTATCCGGTAATCCGCAATCTGAAAAGTAGCTAGGCATCAAATGGTTAGTGGTCGGTCGAAGTCACGATATAAAAGAACGAGTGCAAATGTGAACTGGCCTGTCTGCCAACGCGTGCATTGGGACATTTTCAAAAAAGTGGCTAAGTAACGAGAAAGAGATAGTAGAGGGGAAAAATGGTCAGACAGTCTTCAAAATAGGGTGACAAGGGCTCTTGAGGAGATGTAAGGCCCTGCCTATCAAATTGTATATATATTCTACTTCTACTCATGACAAATCAGTGCACAGGTTCACTTATTGGCATTAACAACCAAAAAACGTATTCAATAGCGATTAACGGTAGCCCGATCGACCCCCGAGTTGGCGCTATTATAGATCTTGCACCAAAAACTTACGTCATCTACAATTCCGATGTATACATCTTGCACCAAAAACTTCTGTGGTCTACAATTCATTTACATATTGGAACATGGTCTACATTTGGACCACAAATTATCTATTAAGATACATTAATATAAATACAATTTAAATAAATATACTTAAACTTGAACCTGACTTTTTTCGAAATCATAGATTGATCCTATATCGTCACATCATGAGCCCGACTGACCGTAGTTCCTTTCAACACTTATCCAATTAGCGGGTTGGTTTGCGTATTGCCCCTGGGTTAGCGCTATTATAAATATCGCACCCAAAACATTCATAGTCTACAATTCGTTGCGACTTAGTGCTATCGATTTCTTATGCCCTCCTGTTCCGTGATATACATGTTGCACACAACACTTCCATGATATACATTTTTCACCAAAGACTTTCATCATTTCCAATTCGACCCCATTTTCCAAAATTTACCTTGTAAGTTGCTTGGCAGGGACTACATTGCCATGCAACACTTGTTTTAAACTAAGACTGGGAAATATTTGTATTAATATGTACTCAAATATTTTATGTTCTTTGGGAGCATATACTTTGATGTTTGTCTCAAAATTTTCTCCCATTTTTAGATCAACTCAAGTTAGATTGAAGAAGTAATAATCCAAAAAAATATTTGGTAAAATGCTGAAAAAACATGTAGAAAAAGACTAGTTAACATTAAAAGATATTTCATTGATTTTTGGCAAAACGTATACTCTAAAAAGTACTCATGGAAAACAAGAAATCTAGTGTAGATAGCACAACTCGCTTCAGTCATAAAACCAACAACTATAGAAACATTGTCATTTGAGAACATGCCATATCCACCAACCATCAAGGTCGTTGCAATGTTCACCCAGTCAGGGATGTAGTATGACTCTGTTGGCCATATTAACGTAGTGACATGTCCAAGGATTTTTTTAACTCAGTTCTCAACACTGGATGTGCTTTGATTTAACCACTTGACCATGACCTACTTAACTGCAATCATTGGTAGCTTACTTTCACATGAAACAACAATAACACACTGCTATTATTAAACTTTACAAGCTTATGTACTCATTATTAAACTTTTACAAACTTATGTACTCATTATTAAAATTTTACAAGCTTATGTACTCATTATTAAACTTTTACAAGCTTATGTACTCATTATGAAGTGATCAAGCATCACAAATGGTGAGACCTGATATATGTAAGTTTTGGATGTATACAATGATTTCAATATCAATCTTATTGCTTCAACCATAGAATGCAAGTTAGT
>ML793174.1:30887-43163 GCA_009831015.1 Picea engelmannii
TGGATACAATAGTGAGAACATAAATTACAACAAATATCAAGAATAAAAGTTACAACAAACACATAAAAGAAGGATGAATTTCTGAACTGCAAATGAATGACAATACTTAGACAATGAGAAGAATAAATGTGATGAGATGCACAATATATTTTTTGTGTTTAATGGATTGCAGATATGAAAATTTATAATAAACTCAATCAATCTTAAAATCATAAAATAACAGAGTGAAAGTTGAAAAATGAGATGGGGTGGATTGAGTTATATGTGCATGGATTTGTTGGTACAATTAGACAAATAATTATCAAAGGATTGAATAGAGACAAATTACTTATGTAATTCAATCTCTCAACATATAAGATTTTGGGCATAGTAATTGAAGAGGATTTGTATTTTATTTATGGATTGCTAGAAGTGATGATGGAATCGATTTCCTTGAATTTGAAATGGAGTTATAGTTTAATCAATTCACATAGAAGAATCGAGGCACAATTATGCAATTGAATGGGCGTTTGTACCTTTTAAATTTTTATTGTTTTACTAACACACTCAAGATATACATAACATAGATAGAACAATGATTATGAATTATGAAAGAAATAAAAAATAGAGTTGCATAAGTGGAAATGGATTTGCACACAATTGAAGAATATATCCCAAGCATTAATCTAATTGAAATCAAAATTGCAATTGAATATAAATTAATTAGAAATTACACAACACAATAAAATGGAAATGAAATGAACTAAAGATAATCTATTGAACCAAAGGAAATATAGAAACACTTACCTACACTAAGGGGCCATTCCCAAGTGGTCAGTGTTGTTAGGAAAGGTCATATCAAGCCAAGGAAATGCACCACAATTCAACAACCATTAATTTGAACATAGTTTGCATTTGGGCCACAGAGAACAGTAATAAAATAAAATAATATGAAATTTTTTTAAGTAAATATTAACAAATTATCTTCTGACTTGAACCTGCTTTTGTCAAAATCCAGGTATATTACACAGTTGCCAATATTTTCCCCACTTTTCAATAGTTTCTTGATTTCCCTGCCATCTTCGCACGCTTTCCCAATGCAAATTGATGACACTTTTATTAGCTTTGAAAAGGTTGGCATTAAAAGGAGAAAAGGTCGAGGACATCTGCCATTAAAATACATTGAACCAAGATTTACCGGAGATTGTATTATGATGTTGCAGCATCCATTTTAAATACAATGAGGAGCAAAAGAAGGTTTTCATCACCTTATGGCTGCAGCTTGACAACATGTTTGTGGACATACCCTGAATATTTTCAAGCATGAGGACCAACGCTTTCAGTGGTCCATAGATTATGAATACTACTCATCCACGTCTACCCAGATGAAAGTTATCTCGGCATCTGAAATTGCAACTGCACATTGTATCCCTGATTTTTCCTTTTACTTAAAGGTCTTGGTCATGTGCTGTACCAAGAACTATATTCCGAACCAGCAGATTGTCGAGATGGGAGACCATTTCCAAATCTCCCTATTGCCTAAAGTATTTCGAAAGGTGTTAACACTTCCTGAACCAACGCCTACTTTCAAGGGAGAGAATTGAAAATAGTTCTTAAAGAAGCATGGCGATGAATTAGACCTCTTGTCGAAGTTATTATAGGAACCAACGCTCGCTCCCTGAGACATGGCCATATTACAGGTTAGTGCAGGTAAAAACCTTTTTCGAAAAATTGCACGGCTTTTCATGAGGACAATGAGACAAGAAACTGCAACCAACATCTCTTGGATGATTTTGTATATTTTATATTTTACGTTCAAGCAAAAAACCATCTTCCATTGCTGCAAGCTGATTTCCATTCAAATATCTTCCCAATTATTGCAATACAGGAGGCAAAATAAATTATTTATGCCATCTTATTTAATTTTCATCGTGCCAAATTTCTATCCATTTCCTGGACTATCTATGTGTAGGAAGATGAACTCTGAATTTTACCTAGTAACATTCTCGTGCCAAAAATTATGGAGACATGACACTTGCCAACAATTTTATAAGGTCTTCAATTATTTTGTTTCAGCTTTTAAAGCATTGATATTTGGAAGGTATTTTCCCCGGTCTTCTGGCCAGTCGACAATCTTCCTGGATAGGAAGGGAACCGTAGAAAAAATGGAGAACTATAATGTTATAAGTATTTTGGAGTCTGAAAAAAATCCTTGCTTCCTTCCATGTCACATATCTGGTACAATGTTTTTTGCTAGATTAACAAGGGAGTACATGTACTGGTTTTCTTTTTTTCCATGAAAAAAGGAAAGGACAATTCATGTCTATGCCTTGGAAAGTATGGGATTGCATGGTCTGGAACCACTTCAACAGTTCTTTCACTTACACTATCCTGAATAGAATCTGTACCAGTACCAATGATTCACACAAGCATAACCGAAAAGACCCGGGTGAAAAAAGTGCCCAATCCCCGACTGCCACAGCCAATACCACAACATCTTGTGGCAGTACCCCAACGAATTACCCAAGTAACAAAGTCACACACAATTCTTTAGGCGGAGGAGGAGATAAGAACCCTCCCTCTGAAAAAATTGAATTTTTTCACAAGCTTCCTGAGGGAAAAAAATGGAAAACAATAGTACAAGAACAAGAGGGACCGAGGGGAGAAATTGATATCTATGATGTCTCCCTCGAAGACATGGAACTAGAAATTGACATTGAAAAAATGTTCCCTGGCGACGATCACCTAGAGAGAACTTCTCCTCACAATTCTAGGATGGAAATACTTGACATAGATACATTGGAAGAAGAAGAGTCTTTTTCATTTTAGAGCATTGTTTTTTACAACGAATCAAAAAAATTGATTATTGAAAGCAGAGATTTAAAGAATAAGAAAGGGACATCTCGTTCAGAGTTCAACCTACACAACATGTACCCTTCCCAGATATCCAAGATGAACCGAGCAACTAGAGATTCTCTAGACAACTCTATTAGTGGCCTTGAAACAGAAAACCTCATGTTAAAGACGCGAATCAAAGAATTGGAGGAAACTCTAATGCCTCTTCCACTGTTTTCTACTCCTTTGGCAATGGTCGGGTCCACTGCACTTGCTCCAAAGTTAAAAGGATCAACAAGCCTTCTCACATCGACCCGATACATTGTGTAAAAGAATATAAACAAAAGAATGGAATTAATAACAGAAGCTTGGGAGATGTCAAAGAATATGGTCTATTTTGGAACAAGAGCACATGCTTTTCATGAGTATCTACAAGCAGATCTCAAGAACGAGAAAGGTTTTTATATCAATGTAGTTTTACCATTTGGTGTTGAAGTTACCGGTATGATGAAATTTAGAAGAAGAAAGGAGGATCTCCCTTCCCTGGATAAAATAGACCAACTAAGCACATGTTGGAAAGAAAAGGTAAAGAACCTGATTGGTATAGTTCAAGAATATAGCCAGACCATATCTAAAAGAGACAAACTATTCAAGAAGATAATTGAGATAGATCTAGATGCTAGCACTAATGAAGTCCAGGACCCAAAATTGATATTAAACTTGTTGTTATTGACCAAGCAAGCATTTGATGATCAATTTCATATCTATAAAACACTGTCATTTGAAAATTTCTATGGCATTCTTGAATATGGTGAAGATGACGTGAAAACTTGGCTAGTCGGTTATGCAATTAGAAACAAAAAATATTCAAGAAGCATTGCACAACTTGTCTATTTATCTAAGGGACTTGGAAAGTGAATTCTTCAATATAAAATCTAGCATGAAATGAACGTGGTACCCATGAGGAGCTACATCGAAGAATGTTTGAAAAAGGTTGTCGACCAGATTACCAATGAAGGTCAAAGCCGAGGAAAGTCATAAAAGGACATAAGCGAAGAAATGACAAGCCATGGGAAACCATCATAGTAAGTTGATACTGATTACATTCTTATGTCTTCATCCACTTATTCTAACAAAGCTTTAACCTAGATCTGGCAATTTTCTCTTTCTTCTTGCCAGTTTTTGTTGTTTTCCATCGTCGAATTTCTTCTTTCTACAAACTTCATTCTTGTACATCTTTGCTTTGTAGTCCGTGACAGTCCCAATCAGATTCATTATGGAAAACACATTTTTATTTCACATAATATGTACTGAACTATAGTTTTTTTTGCAAATTCGAAGACAACGTTTTTTGGGAAATATTCTCAAATGTATTTTGTGACCCAATTTATCTAAATATAAATATTTGGGGTTGTTCTATGTTGATATTCAATTCTTGGTGTTTTTATTTGGAATTTGTATTTCTTCATAAAATTAATTCATTTCATTGTACATGTTCCTGTTCTATATTGTGCATGTATTGCAGCTTCCTATATTTCAGAATATTCTTCAATATACAAAATGTAAAGTCATATATTTTTTTCTTTGTTCCTTGTAGGTTTGAGCAAAACAATTCGAGCCCAAAAAACCATTCAAATTCGAACATGGTTTACATTTGGACCACAAATAATCTAGTAAGATACATTAATATGGATACATTTTAAATAAACATAAACAAAACCCCTTTAAACTTGAACTTGACTTTCTCAGGATACTGGATTGTCCACGGGTTGATTGGTTAATGGGCTGTCAAATCATCATTTCCATCTATATCTTCACATCAGGAACCCAATCGATGACCTTAACTTTCAACACTTTTCCAAATATCTCACCGCAGCGTCCCAACTTAACGCTATCACATTCTTATCCCGCATGTTCTGTTATATACATATTGCACCCAACACTTACGTCATATACATTTTGCACCCAACACTTCCGTCATATACATTTTGCACCCAACAATTCCGTGATAAAAGATAAGTATAGAGGACAGAAAAGAATGGTTAATATATTGACATCTATGATAGATATCCCATTTTCTTGCAATATATTTTCTGCATGTTTCTGGAGAATTTATATACTTATTGCATATACTTGGAAAGGAGTGCGAAGGTGGCAGGCACGGAAATACCCTTGGAAAGTGGTTGGATGGTCTTCAAACTAGGGTGGCAAGGGTCCCTGACGAGATGTAAGGCCCCGATTGTCAAATTTTATATATCGGAACATTTCAGTGCAAAATGTGTAACACGAAGAAGGTGTTCCTGCCATCGTCAATTCAAATTCAGTCTTCTTTCACTAGTGACAACTCAATGCAGAACTTTGCTTATTCACATTAAAAAGAACATAACGTATTCAATAATGATTTACGGGAGCCTGACCAACCCCCAGGTTGGGTGCCCCCTTTTTCATGATATACGTATTCAAGAACAATTTACGGGAGTCGTATGACCCCTGGGTTCACGCTATTATAAATCTTGCAACTAAAACTTCCGTCATCTACAAGTGCGTGATACACATCTTGCACCTAAAACTTCCGTACTCTACAATTTGTTGCAACTTAGCACTATCGATTTCTTATGTCCCCCTGTTTCGTGATATACATGTTGCACACAACATTTCTGTGATATAAATTTTGCACCAAACACTTGCATCATTTACAATTGAACACCGTTTATAGAGCCCGCCTACCCGGGAATTCATGATCTGAAAAGTGGCTAGGCATCAAATGGCTAGCGGTCGGTCGAAGTCACGATATAAAAACACAAAACACCATTCAAATTTGAACATGGTTTACATTTGGACAACAAATAATCTAGTAAGATTCATTAATATGGATACATTTTAAATAAACATAAACAAAATCTCTTTAAACTTGAACCTGTCTTTCTCGTGCTCCTGGATTGTCCACGTGTTGATCGATTAGCAGACTGTCATATCCTTATTTCCATCTATATCTTCACATCATGAACCTGACCGATGACCTACCCTTTCAAAGCTTGGCCAAATATCTCATTGCGGCATCCCAACTTAGCGCTATCACATTCTTATCCCACGTGTTATGTTATATACATCTTGCACCCAACACTTTCGTCATATACATTTTGCACCCAACAATTTCGTGATAAAATATAAAAGTATAGAAGACGGAAAAGAAGGGTAAATATATTCACATCTGTGATAGATATCCCATTTTCTCACAATATCTTTTCTGCATGTTTATGGAGAATTTATATACTTATTGCATATACTTGGAAACAAGTGTGAAGGTGACGGGCACATAAATGCCCGTGGAAAGCGGTCAGACGGGCATCAAAATAAGGTGGCAAGGGTTTCCAAGGACACATAAGGCCTCGAATGTCAAATTGTATATATCGGAACATTTCAGTTCAAAATGTGTAACACTAAGAGGGTGTTCCTTCCATCCTTAATTCAAATTCATTCTTCATTCACTAGTGACAACTTAGTGCATAGCTTTGCGCTACTTAGTGCCATCGATTGCTTATTCCCCCCCTATTTTGTGATATACATGTTGTACACAACACTTTTGTGATATCAATTTTGTACCAAACACTTACGTCATTTACAATTCGATCCCGGTTATAGAACCCGCCTACCCGGGAATCTGCAATATGAAATGTGGCTAGGCATCAAATGGCTAGCGTTCGGTCGGAGTCACGGTATAAAATTACGAGCGCAAATGTGAACGGGTGTGTCCGTCAATGCACATTGGGACATTTTCAGAAAAATGGCTAAGTAACAAGAAAGAGAGAGTAGAGTGGAAAAACAAACGGGAATTTCATTGAGTATAGAAGAGGGAAAATAAGGTCTGATATATTGAAATTTTCAATTGATAATCCATTTCCTAGAAAGATCTTTTAAGTATGTTTCAACTGCAGAAAGCAGTCCATCGGGCTTCAAAATAGGGTGACAAGGATTCTCGAGGAGACGTAAGGAACCACCTATCAAAGTGTATATATCGGAACATTTTAGTGTAAAATTTGTAACACAAAGAGGGTATTCATGCCATCTTCAATTCAAATTCATTATGCTTTTACTGGTGACAAATCAGTGCACAGGTTCACTTATTGGCAATAACAACCAAAAAACCTATTCAACCGTAATTTACGAGAGCCCAACCAACCCCCGGGTTGGTGCTATTATAGATCTTGCACCCAAAACTTGCTCCATCTACAGTTTCACCCTATACATCTTGCACCCAAAACTTTCGTGGTCTACAATTTGTCCACAAATTGAAACATGGTTTTCATTTCAACCAAAAATATTCTATTAATAAACATTAATATAAATACATATTAAATAAATATATTTAAACTTGAACCTGACTTTTTTCGAACTCGTTGATTGGTCCTATATCGTCACATCATGAGCCCGACTGACCGCAGTTCCTTTCAACACTTAGCCAATTATCACTCCGCAGGGTCGCGACTTAGCGCTATCTAAATTTTATTCCCCCATGTTCTATGATATACGTATTCAAAAACAATTTATAGGACTCTGACTGACCCCTGGGTTGGCGCTATTATAAATCTTGCACCCAAAACTTTCGTTATCTACAAGTGCGCGATATACTCTACAATTTGTTGCGACTTCATGCTATCAATTTATTATGCCCCATGTTCCTTGATATACATGTTGCACACCACACTTCCGTGATATACATTTTGCACCAAACACTTGTTTCATATACAATTTGACCCCGATTATACAACCTGCCTATACGGGAATCAACGATCTAAAAAGTGGCTAGGCATCAAATGGTTAGCAGTTGGTCAGAGTCATGATATAAAAGTAGGAGTGAAAATGTGAACCGGTGCATCCGCCAACGCATGCATTGGGTCATTTTCAGAAAAACGGCTAAGTAACGAGAAAGAGAGAGTAGAGTGGAAAAATGGTCGGACGAGCTTCAAAATAGGGTGACAAGGGTTCCCGAGGAGACGTAAGGCTCCGCCTCTCAAATTTTATATATATTCTTCTTCTACTTGTGAAAACTCAGTGCACAGGTTTTCTTATTAGCATTAACAACCCAAAAACATATTCGACTACGATTTACGGGAGCCCCACCCACCCCCAGGTTGGCGCTATTATAAATATTGCACCCAAAACTTGCGTCATCTATAGTTCAGTCGTATACATTTTGCACCCAAAACTTCCGTGGTCTACAATTCATCCACATATTGGAACATGGTCTACATTTGGACCACAAATTGTTTATTAAGATACATTAATATAAATACAATTTAAATAAATATATTTAAACTTGAACCTGACTTTTGTCGAACTCGTCGATTGTTCCTATATCATCACATCATGAGCCCGAATGACCGCAGTTCCTTTCAACACTTATCCAATTATCTCTCCGTGGGGTCGTGCCTTAGTGCTAACAAAATTTTATGCCCCATGTTCTGTGATAGACGGGATGGTTCTCTTATTGCCCTCGGGTTGGAGCTATTATAAATCTTGCACCCAAAACTATTGTACTCTACAATTCCTCGCGTCTTAGCCCTATCAATTTCTTATGCCCTCCTATTTCTTGATATACATGTTGTACACAACAGTTCCATGATATACATTTTTCACCGAACACTTCCGTCATTTACAATTCAACCCCATTTCAGTGAAAAATGTGTAACACAAAGAGGGTATTCATGCCATCTTCAATTCAAATTCATTCTACTTTTACTGGTGACAACTTAGTGCACTGGTTCGCATATTGGCATTAACAACCAAAAAACGTATTCAACAACGATTTACAGGAGCCCAACCGACCCCCAAGATGGCGCTATTATAGATCTTGCACCCAAAACTTCCATGGTCTACAATTCATCCACATATTGGAACATGGTTTGCATTTTGCCCACAAATAATCTATTAAGATACATTAATATAAATACAATTTAAATAAATATATTTAAACTTGAACCTGAATTTTTTCAAACTCGTTGATTCGTCCTATATCGTCACATCATGAGCCCCACCGACCACAATTCCTTTCAACACTTATCTAATTATCTCTTTGCAGGATCGCGACTTAGTGCTATCAAATTTTTATGCCCCTTGTTCCGTGATATTCGTATTCAACAACAATTTATAGGAGTCTGATCGATCCCCGGGTTGGCGCTATTATAAATATTGCACCCAAAACCTTCTTCATCTACAAGTGCATGATATACATCTTGCACCCAGAACTTTCGTACTCTACAATTCGTCGCGACTTCACGCTATCGATTTATTATGCCCCCTGTTTCATATACAATTAGACCCTGGTTATAGAGCTCACCTATCCGGTAATTCGCAATCTGAAAAGTAGCTAGGCATCGAATGGTTAGTGGTTGGTTAGAGTCATGATATAAAAGCACGAGCGCAAATGTGAACTGGCATGTCTGCCAACACGTGCATTGGGACATTTTCGAAAAAATTGCTAAGTAACGAGAAAGAGAGAGTAGAGGGGAAAAATGGTCAGACAGTCTTCAAAATAGGGTGACAAGGGCTCTCGAGGAGATGTAAGGCCCAGCCTATCAAATTGTATATATATTCTACTTCTACTCATGACAACTCAGTGCACAGGTTCTCTTATTGGCATTAACAACCAAAAATCATATTCAACAGTGATTTACGGGAGCTCGACCGACCCCCGGGTTGGCGCTATTATAGATCTTGCACCAAAAACTTACGTCATCTACAATTCCGATGTATACATCTTGCACCAAAAACTTCCATGGTCTACAATTCGTCCACATATTGGAACATCGTCTACATTTGGACCACAAATTATCTTTTAAGATACATTAATATAAATACAATTTAAATAAATATACTTAAACTTGAACCTAACTTTTTTCGAACTCGTAGATTGGTCCTATATCGTCACATCATGAGCCCGGCTGACTGCAGTTCCTTTCAACACTTAGCCAATTAGCGGGTTGGTTCACTTATTGCCACTGGGTTAGCGCTATTATAAATATTGCACCCAAAACTTCCATACTCTACAATTCGTTGCGACTTAGCGCTATCGATTTCTTATGCCCTCCTGTTCTGTGATATACATGTTGCACACAACACTTCCATGATATACATTTTGCACCAAAGACTTCCATCATTTCAAATTCGACCCCATTTTCCAAAATTTACCTTGTAAGCTGCATGGTAGGAATTACACTGCCATGCAACACTTGTTTTAAACTAAGACTAGGAAATATTTGTATTAATATGTACTCAAATATTTTATGTTCCTTGGGAGCATATAATTTGATGTTTGTCTCAAAATTTGCTCCCATTTTTAGATCAACTCAAGTTAGCTTGAAGAAGTAATAATACAAGAAAATATTTGGTAAAATGATGAAAAAACATGTAGAAAAAGACTAGTTAACATTAAAAGATATTTCATTGATTTTTGGCAAAAGGTATACTCTAAAAGTTACTCATGGAAAACAAGAAATCTAGTGTAGATAGCACAACTCGCTTCAGTCAGAAAACCAAAATCTATAGAAACATTGTCATTTGAGAACATGCCACATCCACCAACCATCAAGGTCGCTGCAATTTTCACCTAGTCAGGGATGTAGTATGACTCTGTTGGCCATATTAACGTAGTGACATGTCCAAGGATTTTTTTAACTCAGTTCTCAACACTGGATGTGCTTTGATTTAACCACTTGACCATGACCTACTTAACTGCAATCATTGGTAGCTTACTTTCACATGAAACAACAATAACACACTGTTATTATTAAACTTTTACAAGCTTATGTACTCATTATGAAGTGATCAAGCATCACAAATGGTGAGACCTGATATATGTAAGTTTTGGATGTATACAATGATTTCAATATCAATCTTATTGCTTCAACCATAGAATGCAAGTTAGTGAATAAGCCATGAAGAAGAAACTTGAAAATGCATTAAATAATTAAGCCTTGTAAATTAACTTAACTACAATGTTGAAATTAGTGCTTACTTTGGACATAAGCTTGGTTGAGATATGCCACATCATATTATCTCATTGAAGGCAAAAGGAAGCAAGCATAGGAAGAGGATAGAATAATGAAGATTAAGAAAATCCCTTACAATAGAATCGCTTTCATCAAAAGTATTAAAAAGCACAACAGTCCTTGATGCTACTATCCATGCAGTCAATTTTGGAGCTTGAATTTAATATCTTCTAACTATATTTTGTAATGGTTGATTCTCTATGTATTAAAATGGTAATGGCAATTGGTAATTCAAATCATAAGATTTTAAAAAATTGGTCTACCACCAAAAGGTAGCTATAGTTGTTGAACATAGGAGCTGAGGATTCTAGCATGCATCAGTTGGGTAGTTATAATTTTATTGGTAGTAGTTCAACAACAAATGAAAAATACATTTTCAACAATTGTGTGAAAACTATAAAGATGTGCAAAGTTTCTTCCAAACACTTTACAACCTTTAAAATATATATTGTCTCCCAACTCTACGAACACATTGGAATTTTTTCTAAAAGGCATTTTCTATGGTTTATTGAACCCATCTAAAAGAATGTTTATGATTTTGTATGGTTTATCAAACCTAGTATGGGTTTCACAAAATAATGGTGGTTCTTCATTTCAAATTTATGTTAAATTCATGTAAATGCTACAAATAAAATAACCTGATTTGGAGATTCAAAGAACTAGGTGCTTACCAAATTGATATGAAGAAGTCGTCAAATGAAAGAGTGTCTCCTCTTTGATTTTATACCAGTTGAACCTATACCCTTGTCCATGAAAGTATCATTGCTCTCTTGACATAAATATTGATTTCTCATAACTTGGCCAAGCAAAATTCTGAGTTTTCAAAAATCTTATTGACTTTTCCCACCCCATTGAAGGGAAAATGAAATGATACGAAAAATCCAAAGGGAAAAGCTGCTCGAATGAAAAAAGGAGACCGAGGATGAAATTTTTGGCACAACCTCCATTTCCATCGTCCTTAAGTAGGGATGAAATTATTCCATATAACCCCTCGATTCCATGAATCATGGGCTAAACAACTACCAGAAAAATCATCATTCCAACAAATATTGGTGAATGGAAAAATTGAACAAAGTAAACATGAAATCCACAGGGAAAACTAACTCCAAGTGATGGCCATTCCCATAAAATCGTGGCGAAATATATCTGAATAATTTCCATTACTAGAAAAAAAGGGTGAATCGAAGGCGCTAGTTTGAATTTTAGGAGGAGAAATGGATTTCACTACTCTCCCTTCACAAATTCCCATGGGCTAAGGTTTTTACATATATTTTCTATATAACAAATATGGGGATATGTATAGTCAAACCCCTCTTTGCAAATAATTGTTCCAACTAAAATTACAAACACCCTAATTTCGTCCCTAAAATTTTCTATGCCTCTCTCTCTCTCTCTCTCTCTCTCTCTCTCTCTA
>ML793174.1:63908-89245 GCA_009831015.1 Picea engelmannii
GGGAAAGAAACATGAAAAAGAAAAACAAGAATACACAGTGCTTGATGAGATCACTGAAAAAGAAATTCCAAAGGAACCAGAAAATCAAAATGTACAACAACAGGAGAAACAGGTACCTCAAACACCTGCAAGTGTTGTTAGAAAATCTACCAAGTTAAGTATACCCCTTGAACGATACTCTCTTTCATTGTATTATTTATTATTGACTGATTTTGGTGAACCAAAATGTTATGAAGAGGCAATGCAGGTAGACACCAAAAGGAAGTGGGAGCAAGGCTGAAAGAGGAAATGGATTCCTTGGTAAATAACCATACTTGGGACTTGGTTCAGTTGGCTGTAGGAAAAAGAGCATTGTAGAATAAATGGGTTTACAAGTTGAAGGAAGAAGATGGAGGAGAAAAGCGGTACAAGGATAGACTTGTTGTAACGGGGTTTGCACAAAAGAAAGGTATAGATTTTGATGAAATATTTTCACATGTTAAAATGAATTCAATTAGAACTATTTTAATTCTTGTGGCAATAGAAGATTTGCATCTTGAACAGTTAGATGTAAAAACAACTTTTCTCCATGGGGATTTGGAGGAAGAGATTTATATGCAGCAACCACAGGGGTATGAGGTCAAAGGGAAGGAGAATTTGGTATGCAGGTTTAAGAAGAGATTATATGGCCTAAAGAAAGCTCCAAGGTAGTGCTATCTAAAGTTTGATAGGTTTATGACATAACAGGGTTATAATAGATGTCATTCTGATCACCGTGTTTATTTTAAAAAGCTAGAAAATGGAAGCTTTATTATCTTGCTATTGTATGTAGATGACATGCTTGTTGCAGGGTCTAGTATGCAGGATATAAATGTGCTCAAGAAGAAATTAGCCAATTCATTTGCGATGAAGGATTTGGGTGCTACAAATAAAATCCTTGGTATGAGAATAACAAGAGACAGGAAAAATCGCAAAATGACATTATCTCAAGGTGAGTACACAGAGAAGGTGTTGGAGAGGTTTAAAATGAAAAATGCAAAACCATTTAGTACACCTTTGGCCAGCCATTTCAAATTAACTAAGGAAATGTGTCCCAAGACACAAGAGGAGATAGAATACATGTCCAGGGTCCCATATTCATCAGCAGTTGGTAGCTTGATATATGCAATGGTTTGCACAACACCAGATATTGCACATGCAGTGGGAGTTGTGAGAAGATATATGAACAATCCAGGTAAAGAACATTGGGAGGAAGTAAAGTGGATTCTCAGGTATTTTAGAGGTACTACTAATCATGCATTATGTTTTGGAGGTTTAGACACTTTTCTATAGGGATATGTTGATTCAAATATGGCAGGTGATAAATACAACAGAAGGAGCACCACAGGGTATGTTTTTACTATAGGTGGAACAACAATAAGTTGGATTTCGAAATTGCAAAAGGTTCTTGCACTTTCAACAACAAAGGAAGAATATGTTTCTTCTACAGAGGCTAGTAAAGAGGTGATTTGGTTACAGAGGTTTATGGAGGAATTGGGAAAGAAGCAAGAGAATAGCAGGTTGTACTATGACAGTGAGAGTGCCATTCATCTTGCAAAGAACTCATCCTTCCATTTGAATACTAAGCATATACACTTGAGGTACCACTTCATACGATCTACCTTGGAAGATGGACATTTGAAGTTGGAAAAGATACACACCAGGGAGAAACTGAGTTCTTGCTTAGTTTCAGTTGGTCTTCAAGAATGAAGATGAAGATGAGAAATTTTCCAGGTCCAAGAAGGTTCAGAGTCCATCATATACAGCAGTGGTGGAGTTGTTGAGATCAATCTCCAAGTGGGAGATTGTTGGTTGTGGAGCCTGATTATATTCCTGATTTAGAGGTCTTTTACTTTCAATCATGTTTATAGCCCATGAAGTATTTACACCCAGAAAGTATGTACACTCTTCCACGTGGGGGAGTGCAGAGGGGGGGTAGCCCCTTTGCGGGGTTTGGGGGGGATATCCCCCCAGCTGGGGGCAAGCGGGCCCCCAGCGGGGGTTCGGGGGCAAAGCCCCCAAAGGAAAAATTTCCTTGTAAATGTATATTGTAATTTCATTGTAAATCTGGACCGTTCATTATAAGTTCACAGATATAATGATAGAGATTATGTTAGGGTTTTTTTCCCTAGAAGAAAACTCTCTTTTATGAGGGAAATGTATTGTGGCTATGGTTGATGGCGAATATTATATTCTGAGATAGGAGACTGTGAGAGAAAGAAGAGGAAGTTACAGTGGGTTTGTTGTAGGTTGTATCCCTTCATATGCTGGATAATAATAAAGGAAGGACCTGGTAATTTCTCTGGTGGACGTAGCCCACACTGGGTGAACCACGTAAATCTGTGTCTCTATTGTATTATGTATATTCTATGTTTTGATTCCACATTTGTTTTATTTTATTGCTACATGGTCCTGTTTTCTAACATCTACCAATGTAAAGTCCACAACTTCGTCTGGCTCCTCCAAACCCATCTAGTCAACGGATGTACATTCTGTGAAATCGTAAAAAAACCCAACTGGTGACCAACAACCGGATGGGAATAAAAGGAAAGGTCAAAATAATCGTAAGGGTGGGAAAAATAACAAACCCAAGGACAAAGATAATAATGGGAAGCATAACGATAATGCTGGAGAGGGCAAGAAAGAGAAACGTAAGGTGAAGTTTCCTTGTAAACTTTGTACCGATGTTCACCTTACACATTTATGCCCCAAACTCGCAGAAGCTGCAAGGCTCTTGAATCTACCACTCGCGTTGCTGACGAACCCATTCCCACACAATTAACACTTATCCTTGATCTCTGCAAATGCCAGAAATGCGGCCAGCAGGAGTCAAAACCCACCACCGCAAGATGGCGACCGTGTTTGTATCAACATGGTCGATGCAAAAATCGATATAGCCACCTGTTCTCGAGATTATATCTCTTCAAAAGATAATACTGGTCTAGAATCTCCTCCTCCCCCTTCAGAGACGAACCCATAGATTGAGAAGCCAGAGCCACCGCCTCGTATTCCAAAAGGAGTACTTAAGCGCTCTACCCACAACCCTAATTCTAGATCCGCCCAGAACTACTCTATTGTTGAGGATCTGGGCCAAACCCCTTGTGTGTTGTTGCCTATACTCCAAACATGTCCATCACAAAGGAATGCCTTACTCTCTAACTTAGGAGCTCTAGAACCTAGTGGCTCGAAATTTATCAAGTTTGATGTCACGGACGTGAAGCCTTGCTTACCCTAACATGTGGCTTTCCAAATCCACGTGAGTTATGCCAAATATACTGTCAAATGAGCAGTCATTGATGAAGGTGTTGCCACCTGCGTGATGTCCCTGGTCTTTTGGAAGGCTATCGGTTCTATAACCCTTTCGAAGTCGTCGAACATGTTGACTGCATTTGACGGTCATTCCTTCCTCCCTCACGATATTCTACCTGCCTTTCCAGTCCAGTTAGGTGGGAAGATGGTAGAGGTGGAAGTAGAGGTAGTGGAGGCACCTCTTGATTATAACCTGTTGTTGGGTCGCAATTGGACCTATGCTATGGTCGTTGTCGTATTGTTCATTTTCTGTACACTTTGTTTTCCTCATCAAGGGAATATTGTGACAATCGACCAATTATCCTTTGTGTACTCAAGCCCTAACGCATCTGTTGGACCGTCGATCCCCGTGATCGACAATTCTTATCCGACAACTGAGAATATCGTTGTCAGAATGTATTCCTCCCTCATGGGTACTTTCGACTTCTCGGCATTGATCAACCATGTTTATGCCATGTCTAGTAAGCCTTATTTAACGGGATGGTCCATTCCTTTCCATACTTCCTATCTTAGTGATCCATGGACCCTACCTTCTCTGAATTCTATGAGTGAAGTTCAGTCGCATGTTGGCATGGCTATGCCACTATCGACAGTGGAGATTGCATACCAATATGTTCTTAACTCTTCTACCGATCTCGATCCTGTTACCTCACAGACGGATGAGGAGGATCATGTTCTCAGGCCTGTATGGGCCACCTCATTGTCTTGCTCACATGATTGCCTAGATGAGACTTTGCCTTCAGATGAAGCCATCCTCGAAGCCATGAATGGTTCTGAGAGACCTTGGGATGATATGCATCATCGATCCTATTTCCTCCCAAGCCTTGAAAGAATCAGAGTATTTCTCCTACCGTCTCGATCGATATCTCTTGTACCCCTGGAAAAATTGAGAACGTAAATATAGGTGTGGATTGTTCGCCAGAAAAAATTCTGATCTACAACAATCTCTTCAAAGAATTTTGTGATGTATTCGCTTGGTCATATGAAGAGATGTCAGGGATCAACCCTCGTATTGTCGAACATGAGATTAGGACTTATCCAGATGATAAACCTGTTTGACAACGTCTTAGAGCTGTTAATCCCAGGAAGGCCCCAACCATTAAGGCGGAAGTGGAGAAGCTACTCAACGTTGGCTTCATCTACTCGGTTCCCTTGACCAAATGGGTATCCAAACCCGTTCCTATGAATAAGAAGCAAGGAACCATCCGTGTGTGTATGGAATTTTGTGACCTGAACAAGGCCTGTCCCACAGATAACTTCCCCACTCCTTTCATTGATCAGATTCTTGATGAATGTGTGGGAAGCAAAATATTCTCTTTTATGGACGGATTTTCAGGATATAACCAAATACAAATCAAACCCGAGGACCAACACAAGATGGAATTTATATGTTCGTGGGGTACTTTTGCATATCGGAAAATGCCTTTTAGCCTTAAATATGTCGGCGCAACCTTCCAACGTGCCATTACTTTCGCTTTTCACGATCTCAAGCATATAGTTGAAGCCTATATTGATGATCTTGCTGCTCACTCTCGCAAGAGGGTGGATCATGTGTTTCACCATCGACTCATTTTTGAAAGATGTCGTTACGACAGAATCCGGTTAAACCCTCACAAATGCATCTTTTGTGTTAAGTCTGGTTGTCTCCTAGGATTCTTAGTTTCCGAGACCGGGATCATGGTATATCCTCTCAAGATTGAGGCAATACTTCAGTTGCCTCCCCCATGCACAGTTAGACAACTTCAAGGTTTACAGGGGAAAGCTAACTTTCTACATTGGTTTATAGTGAATTATGCCAATATCACTAAGGGTTTCATGCACCTGTAAAGAAAGACACCCCTTTTATCTGGGATGAGCGAGCCCAGGAGTCTTTCGATGCTTTGAATAAATCCCTGGTATCAACCCTTCTGCTGAAATCTTCTGATTACAATAGAGATTACTTGTTGTACATTGCCGCATCTACAGAGACGATTGGTATGGTTCTAGTTCAGGAGGATGATGAGCTCCTTGAGCACGTCATTTACTATCTCAGTCAAAATTTAATCGGTCCTGATATTAATTATTCTCACGTTGAAAAACTAGTTTTGGCTGTCGTTCACGCAGTCCAATGTGTACGACACTATATATTGCTTTGCAAGACTACTGTGGTTGCTGATGTCAATCTGTTTTAGTACGTCCTCACCAGGCGTATCATAGGCGGGAAACATAATAAATGGATTTTCATCCTTCAAGAATTTGATCTCGACCTCACTTCGGCCAAGTCCAAAAAATCGTTAGTTTTTGCAGAGTTAATATCTGACTTTCCACGATTAGATGAAGATGTTATCCATATCGATTCGTTTGCAGACAAACACATTTTCCTTGTCTTGTCATCCGACCCCTAGTATGGAGACATCATTTTATATCTTCAAACCTTGAATTTCGCTCAGTATCTCTCGCGAGATGATCGACGGCGTATTAGATACCAATCCAAAAAGTATACCATCATCGGCGACACTCTGTATCGCCGAGGAATAGATAGTATCTTATGACGTTTCTTAACTCACGAAGAAGCCGAGTTGGTCCTAAATGATTTCCACAAAGAGGCTTGTGGTGGTCACCTATTCCAGCTTGTGACAGCCCAAAAAATCCTACGAGCCAGTTATTTATGGCCCACTATCTTTAAAGATTGTGTTGAAGCAGTTAAGAAGTTTCACCCCTGCCAAGTGCTCACTCGAAAAAATCACTCGCACCTAGCCTCTTTTCACCTAGTCGTTACTGTCGGTTCCTTCACCAAGTGGGGGGTTGATTTCGTTGATTGCAACCCTACTTCAGCTGGTGGGCATCATCACATTATCGTGGTTTTTGACTACTTTACCAAGTGGGTCGAAGCCATGCCTACCGTGAAATCCAATGGGAAGACTACAACCTTCTTCGTGTTCAACCAAATTATCGCCCGGTTTGGTATCTCGAGTGAGATTGTCATTGATCATGGCAGTCACTTTCAGAATGAAATTATGGTAGAACTAGCATCTAAGATGGGGTTTAAACATGGTCATTCATCTCCTTATTACCCCTAGGAAAATGGGAAAGTAGAGGTCGTCAACAAGTCTCTCAAGACCATCTTGCAAAAAACTGTCAGTCGAAGTAATTCTGATTGGCACATCATGTTATATCCCGCGCTTTGGGAATACCGAACCTCGGTTAATACTACCGCCAGTTTCTCCCATTTTCAATTAGTGCACGGTGTGGAGTTTATACTTCCCATTGAATGTGAAATCCCTTCTCTCAAGTTGGCAGTCAAGCTCCTACCTGACACTTCATATTTAGAGCAACGCCTTGTACACCTAGAGAGTCTTGATGAGTAGTGTCGGGACACCTTTACAACTATTGAGGCAAACAAGAAACGTGTCAAGGTATAGTATGACAAGTCTGTCTGTCCCCAGTTGTATGTTGAGGGTGATTTGGTTCTCTTATATGACCAAGCCAAAGAACCGCTAGGGGAAGGCAAGTTTAAACCCATGTTGGACGGTTCTTATATCGTGCGACATGTTCTAGAAAAAGGAGCCTACGAATTGGAATATTATGAAGGGAATAAATTGGCCAAGACCAAAAATGGGCTCTACTTAATAAGATACTACGCTTGAGCCCCAGACTTAGGTGGAACTCTTTGTATACTAGTGTAAATTTAGTGTGTATACATCTCTTTTTATTTTTTTTCTTTGGCTTCCTTATTGAGTTTTCCCCTTTTCTTAGCAAATGTCAACGGAATCTTCGGTCTACCTAGGATTTGCAAACGGGGCCAGTCATCATACATGAAACTTCACTTCTTCCACTTGGGTGGTTGACTCACCCGAGGGTCTGTTGGTGTCTTCAGGTGGCGTGTGCTTAGGGCCATCCACGAATAATGTGACTTAATATAGCGTCGTCATAAAACTTTTGTGTGATGCTATCTTGCATGGTTTTCGCTCTTTAGAAGTTTGCCTGGATTCTCCATTAGTAGTACGCCAGTTGAATGGTCGTTACCACATGCATGATCCTACCTTACTCTGTCGATTCCTACGGGTACGTCTTTTAGAACGACAATTTGATTTTATTACATATTTTCGTATTCCTAGGAGTTCTAATCATGTATCCGATGCCTATGCTAATTATGTTTTAGATTGGAATTTGTCACATTAATAAAAGAAAACCATTAAATCAATGTACACATTGTAAAATATAAGCCGAAGATCCCTTTTTTTAATATATATTTCAAAAATATGGTGTTTTATATTACAAAATTGGGGCTAAAACCCTCAAAATACATATACAGCCGATATACATATCCCACGACATCTACGCATGTGGCATTGGATGTACGTCATGTTATAAAAACACAATGTTTGCGAGACGCTGAAATAGTCATACCCACGCTCTAGGTACACCAACAACCTGTAGTTGTATGGCTTCAGGTAGATACTCCACCTCAACCATAGGAATCTGTTGTGTAAGATGAGACAGGTTACCCTGCACGTTCTGTAGGACTCTCTCCGTCTCTCCTCCTGCTGCCTCATCCTCTTGGTTCCTCTGTCTATGTCGTAGGAATCCCTCTGGTCATCACGGACCTACATCTGCATTTAAGAAGTATATAGGTAATATTTAAAACACCATACAAAAATATTTTTGTTTCCTTAAATTCAAAAATACAAAAAATGAAATATGTAAAAAATTTTACCTATGGCGCCATAGGTGGCCCCTGGTGGAAGCAGCATATCTGGGTCCTCTCTGAAATCAATCCCCTCATAGGGATAGTCATCCAAAGCAATGATTTTTCTCTACCACCATAAGAAAAAATCATCATTGTAGGGTGTTGATACCCTGTCGTCTCATGACCTCAATCCAACATTCCATAGTTGGATCACGTGGTCCCCTAGGAAGGATCTCCACTCTAGTTCCCAGACCTGGAACCCACTCAAACAAGAAGCTACAAAGAATAGAGGCAAACCCAAAGTTTCGCTTACCCCCCTATTTTCACTTTGGCAGCTAACCTTTCATATTGGTCAGTAGTGAGGTACACCAATCATAGACAGTGGGTCTCGCACACTCTACTGCATAAAACATGAGTGGTCTCGATGATTGATGTAACAAGGTTGATCCTATGATCCTGGTAAGCACAAGCACTATGATCTTCAGACTGAGGTTACTGATTTCCCGGATGGGGACTTGACTTCCCAACATGGGAGTCTGTGCTACACAGTGGGCTTCGATATATTCCTCGATCTTCATCCCACTCCCCGCTCTGTGTGACTTGAGGTTCAAAACCTCTCCTCGACATGAAAGACTAGTCAAGAAGTAGATGTCCTCTACTCTAATCCTTAATGGTTGTCCATCAAGGATAAATCTCTCACTATTAGGATACCAATAGCCCACCAGCATTTCCAACAACCTCACTTGGGCCCTCATTCCTTTGAGAGCCAAAAAATTGTATAAAGCACATCTTTTTAAAGCCACTTGAGCCATTGGATCATGATCCACAACTGCATCTACCTCCTCATGCTCTGGCTCTCTCCATTCCAACACCATCCTACAAAAAAAAAACCCTTTTTCGAGTTAAAACCATTTGTTTTTTCCATTTGTGTACCCATATGTGGCTTTCCCTCAAGCAGTCATGGGTAGGGCCTTCTATACGCTCCATATAGTTAACATAGAGGCGTATAACTAGTCGTACACGTGAACTTTCCAGAGAAACCCACGTATATCGAAAAGACCAAGTTACGCCCTCAATAACTAAAAAAATGAAACCTAATTCAAAATTGTAAACCACTGAATTTGAAGAGGATGAGATAGAGATTTACTTGATCTAGACGATTCTTGATTCCACTGCCTAATGCTCCGCAATCACCATTTGAATTCTGGAGGTATTTTAGTCCAAATTGCACTATTTGGGTAAAAATCAAAATGATATAGTAATTTGTGATTTTATTATTATTTATAAGTTATTTTTACCCACTTGATATAGTTTCATGCTATTTTTCAACTAAAGGACTAATTCAAGAATGGTTTGAAGATGGTTTTTTGTAGGTTTGACTCAATTTTTCATGACGGATTTCAACATCAAGGTTTGTCGTTCGTCTCCTCGAGTAGGTATTTTCATAACCTAGCATATACGATAGGTATTTATTCCATCGTGCATTTCACATTATCCTTTGAATACCGCTTTTTATGCCCTAGGTACGAACCCATTTATTGTGATGCATAACCCTCCATCTGCTATAAATAGTGTCGTTAATAAATGGTAGAGACTTACCAAACATGGGTACCCTAGTTAGATCGTCTTTGTCATTTGGTGCCCATGCTGAGTTTTTCCTTAGGACTAGGAGTCCATTATAAATTGATGCATGACTATTATAATGAACCTCATTTCTCATTCATACACACGCGGCCTTATTACCCATGGACTCCCAAAAATGAGTCTTAGTTAAGCTCTTTTCCGACTCATATAAAAAACCAAAAAGATCACCGAGTGATTTGTCCCTTTCACACTCGTTGGAATTGGATTTGAAAGGTCATGATTCTTAGTTAAGCTCTTTTCCGACTCATTATCAAAAATAGAAAATATTGCCAAGTGAACTTGTATTTTTCACACTCGTAAATTGGATTCGAAAAGACGTCTATTTGGCAAAAGTTTACCCCTTTTTTACACCAAGTAGACTATAAGACATAAAAAAGGACATTTTTCTAGTGTTAAGTTGTGATTGCATCTCATGCCCTCGCTTGCAGTATTGAGACTTTAGTTGGTTCTTGATTTGCGTTATAAACCATTGCCTAAGAAATTTTTGCATCCTCAACCAAGCAGAGCCTTGTTTATATCCTTCACAATTTGACACACTATACCTTGGAGGGAACATCATCCCGAGTGTCCATATCTCGCATGCATGCCCTTGCATTGAGCATAGGTACGTTCCACTGTTGGAACTATTTTTGCTTACTTGCGACACTCGTTCCCTCCTCTGTATCATAGCATTCATTTGTTATGAAAAAACAAAAAAAAGATGGGCGAGAAGGGAGCACTATATTGTAATGGGAAGCAGTCCTGTCGCCTTTGAACATAGCACAAAGTTATTGAGTCCTTACGTCACCATAATTTTGGGTTTAGCATGGCCTTAGGAAGTTGATCTTGTTACATAAGTTTTCTCTACCGACTGGTTACTCTTCCAGTCCCTATAGAGAATGTTATTGATGCCCCCTACATCTAATAGTCACATCATTGAGTCTGTGCTGCCGGAGTCTACCAATGTCTCATGCTCTTGTTCAAAGGAAGTCTATCAACCTGTGTCGGCCACTCCTTAGAAATATTGACTTTGCATGTCGGCCATACCCTCAATTTGTCTCAGAATCACTTGATACTATGGTCTTATCATGCACCCTGGCCCTACTTTCATCATTGGTAGGTCACCTTGAACCCAACAATTAACATTTCATCATTGGTCGTTGACTGGGTGGTTTCCCTTGTGTTCGACGGCAAGACATATATTCACACTTTGAGATTCATGCATTGTCTTGGATGCCATTAGCCTTATTGGTGGTTTCCTCGCCTTTGTCAGCAGTTTTCATCATTGGATTCTATTCAGAGGGTCTTTTTCGTGTACCTCTTGCATTTGGCACACACGAAAGACATACAGGGTCTTTGGTTCGTGAACATGTTCTTCGTCTGATATCCACCAAATCATGAAGCTCCTGCTTTGTTCCTCGCACTAATTGATGAGAGATGCCTTAATGATCTCCTTTCAACAGGTCTCTTTCCATCAACTTCAGCTCATTTATTCTGGACTTAAGACCTAGAGTTTTGTGAGTGCCTTGAGGCTTGCAGTCATTAGTGGCAGGCTCTCTTGCCATTGACAGATGGGAATACATCAATGTCTCCTGATCAATGGATTTCTCAAGTGTTCGACATCGACTCCTTTATTCGCACTTGTAGAAATGCACTCGGTGCCTTGATACCTACTTTCATTATTGGTAGGTTGTCTCGCATTTGTTAACGGTATACATCAATGACCGGTAATCAAACAATGTCTCATCGTGCTCGACCTCAACTCATTTATTCACATGATGTAGACTTGCACCTTGGCAGATTGTGTAGAAGACTTGAAGACATCACTATGTGGCCACAACTTTCCTGAATTGTTGCTTCCTTTTCATTAGACCATCACCTATTTGACTTCAGTGATCATGGCAGATCAGTTTGTACTTCATGGTATACAGATATCTTTAGAATGATTTTGAGATTGTTTTCACTGGGCCTTGTTCATGACTATGACAACTTTTGGCATGTAACTTCACTTGTATTTGCCTATTCATGGTCATGAACACTTGATTGGTATATTTACACATGGATTTGCATTGTATTCTTGGCACCCATGTATGCAAAGTCAGTAGCTAATGTAATGAGAAATTGAGTTCGTCTAGTTGGTTCTCTACCACTACACTTCTGGGTTATTTATAATTGGTTCTCTACCACTACACTTCTGGGTTATTTATAATGTATTTTGGCCATCACAAATACTCCTCTAACCTCACACATAGGGGGCATCTGTTATAGAAAGATTTGCCTCAACATTGCTATCTTTCATAGAGGGCCTTTTTCCATTTCCCTATGCAGACTTGTCATCCCTTTTTGATGAATCCAGAGCTAAAAATATACATTTTTCCACATATATGCTCCCTATCAGTTATGCAAGATGCGTATACGCAGGCTGCTCCACTACAGCCCACGTATATCAGGATTTGTGCTAGAAAATACAAAATGTCGGGTTTCCATGTCACAACGGAAGATCTCTAATCCTTGGCCTTCCACATACTGGAAACGTTCCGACTCGACCCTTCAATTGCATTATGAAGGCTATAAAAGCACAATTTCGAGCTGTGGAAAAGAAGGAGAAAGCATTCAACTTTGAGAGCAAAGTTACTCTAGAGAAATTACTTCATATTGAGTCTGCATCCCTTTGTCCCTCAAGTATGAACACAATGTTCAACCCCCAAGCTCTTCTGTTATTGTTGAGAGGACCTCATTACCTCTTTACTATGAGCTTGCATTTGGTGGAGGATTGAAGTGGTGGAGACCCAATTGGAAGGAACTTGGTTTCTTGGTTTCGAACCATGCCGACACGAAAGTCTGTAATGTTGTCACTTCTACTAATCAATTATTAATAGAAATACTCATTTCCTGTCCTATTGGTATCTTGCAAATATATGATTATTATCCATGGGCGTGTTTGTAATGTTTATTAATGGATTATTCTATCTAATGTGTTAACCCTTTTATATTATCACTATGTACTTGCTTTGTTTATTTGTTGAGAACTTCTTGCAGGTATAAAGCTTTGGGTCAAAGTGCTCAATGGTGGAATATCATCAAACGTTGGATCGAGGTAGGCCTCTTTCTTATCTCGTACATTAGTTTGTATAGCATATGTTGGAATTGAATTGATTTCTACAGTCATACATGTCTGTTGTGGTTTACCCTTGGCCATAGAGTGTTTTTTCCTTGTAACAATTTGGTAGGGCCCATAAAACTTGGGTACCAACTTGTGATGCCCTTGAGCGTTGAGATATTTTTTCTTGTAAGGTTGGAGGTGGAGAAAAACCTGATCGCCTTCCTGAAAAACCCTTTCTAAAGGATATTGGTCTTCTTGTTGCTTCATGCGATTTTGGTCCAGGTGGAGATTATCCTTTAGAGCCGCTAGGGTGGATGTATGACCTTGCAGAATTGTATAAATAGATTGGACCTTTGATGTTCTTGGAAGATAGGTAGTGATTGTCGGTGACCGTTGGCCATACACTGCTTCATATGGGGTCATTTTAGTGGTTGTATGATAGGAAGTATTGTACCACCATTCTGCCAAGGGGAGTCATTTCACCCATTGGTGTTTTTTTTCTGAAGCAAAACACCGCAAGTAGGTTTCCAAACATTTGTTGACCACTTTTGTTTGGATTTCTGATTGGGGATGATAGGTTGTGCTCATGTTCAATTGGGTTCCTTGCAATTTAAACAACTCTTTCCAAAATGTGCTGGTGAAAGTTGGGTCACGATTAGATACAATAGAGGTTGGCAAGCCATGTAACTTGAAAATATGATCAAGGAAAACTTATTCTACTAGTGTCAGTGTGAAAGGGTGGGGTAAGGCACAAAAATGAGAATACTTGGAGAGGCGATCTACCACCACCATGATGAATAACTTGTTCCTAGCTTTAGGAAGGCCCACTATAAAATCCATTGATATTTTTTTCCAGATGGACCATGGAATGGGTAGGGGTTGTAGGGCGCCTAGAGACTTGACAATTTCACCTTTATTATGTTGGCACACCTCACTTTCTATGACAAACTGAAGTATATCCTTCTTCATACCTACCCAGAAAAAAGAACGACGAGCATGAGCATATATCTTTTGGAATCCCAAGTGACCACCAATAGTTGATGAGTGCAAATAATTTAAGAGCCTCAGCTTGAGTGATGAAAGAGGTGATAGAACCAAGTGATCCTTATATCTGAGAATATTGTTCTACCAAGTGTAGTTGGTGGGAGGATTAGGGTCCCCCTGAAGGCGTTGAATTAACTTGGAGGTAGTCGAGTGTGTTAGCCACTCTTGGCGTACTTCTTCCATCCAATCAGGTATTGGTAGGGATAAGGAAAATAGGGATCCATCCTCCTCATGTTGTCTTGAAAATGCATCTGTTACTATATTATATTTTCTCTTTTTGTATATGATTTCATAATCATAACCCAAAATTTTGGTCAGCCACTTAGTTTTTTATGGGGAGGATAGTCATTACTCCAAAAAATATTTCAGACTATGGTGATTTGTTTTGATCTGAAAATGATGTCTCAAGAGATATGGCCTCCGTGTTTGCACAACATGGAGAATGGCCATCATTTCCTTTTTATACGTAGATCTTCCCAGATTGCGACCACTCAACACTTGGCTAGTAAAGGACAAAGGTCGACCATATTGTGTGAGAATGATGCCTATACTAGTGCCAGAAGGATCTGATTCCATCACAAAGGTAATTTTGTTAAAGTTAGGAGCTGCGAGGACAAGAGTAGTGCTCATGGCCCTCTTTAACTCTGTGAAGGCTTGCTCAACGACATGTGTCCAATGAAATGCATTCTTCTTAAGGAGGTCGATCAAGGGCTTAGAAATTTTTCCATAATGGTGGACAAATTTCCTATAATATCCTATGAGACCAAGAAAAACCTTAGGCACTTTAAGGTCACGGGTCATGACCACTCCTACATAGCTTGTATCTTTTTGGGGTCCACTTTTACCCCTTCTCTACTGACAATGTCTTCCAAGTATTCCACTTCGCTGGCTTCAAATGAACATTTGTTCTTTTTGATAAAAAAATGATTTTCTTGAAGCAAGTGAAGTACTTTTTCCACATGAAGAAGGTGGTTATCCCAAATGCAGTTGTAGATGAGGATGTCATCAAAGAAAACCAAGAAAAAATTTCAAAGGTAAGGTTTCAATAGTTTATTCATGAGACTTTGGAAGGTGGATGGCGCATTGCAAAGGCCAAAAAGAATGACCAAGAATTCATAATGCCCTTCATGAGTTCTAAAAGAAGTCTTCGGAATATCTACCTCATTCATCTAGATCTAGTGATAGCCAGAGTGAAGGTCTAATTTGGTGAATACACAGGCACCTTGGAGTTCATCCAACAGATCATCAATGACATGAATGGGAAACTTATCTTTGATGGTCAATTTATTCAAGGCACAAAAATAAGTTACATGCGCCAAGTGCCTTCTTTCTTTAAGACCATGACCGCTGGTGAAGAATATGGGCTAGTACTAGGGAAAATTACCCGAACCTCCAATAATTCATGTACCATCTTTTCTATTTCATTTTTTTGAGAATATGGATATCTGTAGGGATGTACATTGTGGGTTTGACTTCCCAAAAGGAGAGGGATGATATGATCATGCTCACCCCTGGAGGGATGTAAGGTTGTGGGAATCTCAAATACCATGGATTACTTGTCCAAGATGAGTTGTAGGCTAGGATGAACTACCTGAGAGGCTTGTTCAGTGACCTGGATGGAATTAAATCAATCAATCACACCATGGTGGATTTTTTTCATTAGTTTTTCCATCCTATGAGAGCTTATGATTTCAGGAGAGTCCACTTGGAGACCCTAGAGAGTATAGGGGTGAGCATCTTGGGTGAAGATCATACATAATTCTTGATAATCCATTGTGATTGGCCCTAGAGTGTGAATCCATTCCACTCCTAATACAATATCACAAACACCCATGGAAATAAAGAACATGTGTGTTTTCAGATGATAATCACCCATTTGGAGTTTGACATTCTCACAACACCCCCCACACTTCATAGTACCACCATTAGCGATGAGGATTTGAAAAATAGAAATATGGTGAACAAAGAAATGGATCTCATCATCAAGCTTGTGATGAATAAAATTATGGGTGCTACCATTGTCAATCAATGCCACAACCAACCTATGTTTGATGTATCCCTTTATCTTCAATGTCTGTGGGGCTGAAATACCTGAGAATGCATGAAGTGATATGACCAGTTCCACTAAGTCCACCAGGGTGACAACTGGATCGTCAGCATAATCATTGGGATGAGCCTCCTCTAGGTTTGAAGCCTCATCTAATGGGATTTCTTCATAGGGAGAGTAATTTGATGCATCAATTTGGAATAACTTTTGTTCTCTACATTTATGGCCTAGTGCATACTTTTCATCACAATAGTAGAAAATTCCTTGCTTGCGACGCTCCACCATTTCTGTGGGATAGACATTTTGGACCTTCAAGGTTTGGGTCGGAGCAGGGGTATCCCCGTGGCAAGGATGGTTGGTAAATGGATCCTTTAGGGATGACACCTAAAGGATGGTCTCAACTTCTCTTCCTAATTGACATGCCTGTAACTAAGTAGTAGGATGATGCATGCTCACATGAGCCATGATGGCTTCCATTAAGCCATTGATAAAACATTCAAGATAAAATTCATCAAATAAGCCCTTGGTTCAGATAACCAACTGTTCAAATGTCGTGATGAAGTCTGTGATAGATCTAGTTTGGTGCAGCTTAGTGAGTCAGCCCAAAAAATGTGATTCCCTATGAAAAGGGTACAAACTACTTTAGTGAACATGTTCCAAGTGGGTAGTCCTGGATAACATTTATTATGCCACTACCACCACTTCCATCGTTCTTGATCCAAGTAAAAAAACCATACATGGAGTTTGGTCTCATTATCCCGAATATCATGAAGGGAGAAGTATTGTTCCATTTAAGAAACCGACCCGGCTGGGTTGGAACCATCAAATTTATGCATTTCAACTTTGGGAACCTTATTTCAAGAATGTGGAGAACCCCAAGGGAAGCACGACAACTGAGTATGCTCATAATGGGAAGAATGAGGTTCCTCAAGATTGGGCTCAACATTCTTACCCCTGAGGAGTTTCACCAATTTGTTGTATTGCTTGTCAAGGGATATTTTGAATTCATTTTGGAGGGAAACTGTGACTTCATGTGGTATGGCGACAAGGTGTTGTTCTAGGTTGGACACTCTATCCTCCAAGGTTTCTTGGGACTGAGAGTGGGTGGTGGGAATGGTGGAGTATGAGGTAGTAGTGGAGGTGTCGAGATGGAAATATGGGCCTAAATATGATAGGTACATGGGTGATCAGGACAAAGAGAGGAATCCAATGGGATAAGTCTCAAAGAAAGGTGTCCCATAAAGGGTTGGGTCCGTTGGGGAAAAAAGGATTAAAATTGAAGGGTACCACTGTGATTAGAATGAGGAGAGGAATGCAATGGGTTAGGTTACAAATAAGGGTGTTGATGGGATCTAGACTTTGTTGTTGTTGTTTTTAAACTCTTGCGAAGTTATATTCCGCCCTGAATACTTCTATGGTGGCAGAATTCCCAAATTATCAATAATAAAAAATGTCAACAGGGAGTGTTTTTGCAACGAAAATTTTGATAGGGACCAATTTTCAATGCAATAGATCAGTTGTGGCTACCCCAAGGGTTAGGTTTTGCAGGGAATCTACAATCAAGGTTTTTCTCTGTGCTATGGCTCTCTTATATATGTGTGGGGTCCAACAATAGTACTCGACCCAATATGTCAAGGCACCAACTAAGGAGGCTAGATTGTACCCTTATCCGTACTACATGATTACCTAGATACTAGAGAGTCACTTTCTGAGTGTTGTTCTTGGTGACACTATAACAGTTAGGAGGCTGATCAATTTATCTATGGAGGCTTCAAGATGCCTAGGTCGATCTGTATATAGGTGTTTTTTGATGGGATACAACTCGAAGGGGTACAAGGGTGGCCAACATATGTGCTCTTAAGAACCACTTGTATTTCCTGTGTGTATTACTCCCTGAATGTGGGTTTATGCACCGAACAACATATCTCTGTAGCTTAAAGACGTTAGAATACATCTCTACCCTGAAAAAAAATTACCCCACAAGTCTTGCCCTGGAAAGAGATCTGATACCACTTGCAACATTCTAGATATAATAAAATATGTAGAACATAAATATTTAGCAAGCAATGTCAGAACAATAATTATATATCCAAAACAATATCAAAATAATAATTCAATAACACCAAAAAGAGCTCCTTTATTATTCATAGAAATGTTCACTTGCCTCTTCAAGGGGGCAACCTCCAACAGAGAAAAACTCTAATATGATAATATTCAAGACAAAGATATACAATGCCTCCTACTCTTATTTATACCAATTCTACTTTCTAAGGATACTTATAGAGGAATATCTTTCTAGAAGGGAAAGATTCTATTAGGTATTCTTACATTGACTTTTTATCCTTTATTTATTAGGCTTTATTAACTAATGTCGGCCTTTATTACATAGAGAACATATCCTACTAACTAATGACCCATGGAGAGGGGTTATGATCGGATCCTAACATTGGCCCATGACAATTGCTTCAAGGTCTCTAAGGAACTTTCTCTGATACCTTATGATCCATAAGMAGTAGGTCTATGGCTTGTCCATTTCACCAACATGGATACTCTGCAGAATAAAACTAAATKATATCTATGCAATCAAAAATAGGTTGAGATCATGGGTCTTCATTTCTTGTTTGTTAACTAGTTACAATGCTTAGTTTGAAAATCCAACAAAAAAATCTAGGCSAGTAGAATGTTAACCAATGGAAAGCAAGTCTACCCTGTTTCATATTTAGTTCACTGCTCATTTGCTTKCAATMTCAATTTCACATATCATCCTACAACTCTATCAATCACAAAATGAAGTGGGAYTCTATCRTCAAATAAGTGAATAATGGGTGAATACGTAGTGTATGGTACTATAACTAATTSAAAATTGGYGTGCTCATACACACCCACCCCAGAATAATAAACACCCAACAAAAAAAAACATTACTCAAAGGAGAGGAAAATGACATAGATAAAAARAAAAMYRTYGAACAATGCTAAAAACACCCAACAATCCATTAAAMTCAATWAAACCAATTTGGAATCCTCCTATAAAAGTGCACCGRCTCTGAGATGACAACYATTGATCTTCAATATGTGAGTATAATGAGCRAAGGAGAATAAAGTGTTGTCGACATTCATTAAATACTAATGAAAATTGGTTTCTAAGTGAATGAAGAGAATTACAAGATGGAACTCTTTCATCATAACCATGTGTAGAACCAACAATAACAATACACCACAAATGACAACAATAATCTCACACAAAGCACTCTACATAACATTAAAACACACATAGAGATATCAAGATGTTCTTGGAAACCCAACCAGGAAGAAAACCAAGTTGATTGGATATTTTATTAAGCAGAAAATTCATTACAAAAGGATGATCTATACACATATTTAGCGAAGTGTTACTCACTACCAAGAAATTTGCAGATGGCCATGGCTCAATAACAATCCTCACTCATCGTGGGACACAATCAATGTCTTCTTCTCCTCTAACCATCAAGCAAATTGCTTATTTGAGCTCTCATCTTTGTTATTGCTCTTATTTCTTTCCTCCTCATCTCTCCTCTCTATTGAATGGCCTTCTTTTGCACATCCTTCATTCTTAATGGGTTGCCTTGGAAGGACAAACATTACAATGGTTTGTTTCAACTTTCAAGTGAATTTTGGACATTTCTCAACTTTGCCAAAAAAAACAATTAAATGCTTGTTACAAAGTATACAAAGAGGCTTTGGTGAGGATCCAATTCAAATAAATTCCTCTTTTTGAGATGAATTCATCCCATTCCATTAGGTACAAACAAACTCTCATGAATTCTTTTCCAACAAATTACATTTGATAATTCTTACTGCGAGTCTTGGTTGAAGAAAAACTAACAAAAAAAAAGATCCTACCCAATGTCTTATACTTTTCGATAAGTCATACATTAATGCAACAATTGGTGTGTGGATGTAGGATCAATGCAACCATGGCAAGGCAAACAATGTTTGTCCACATGTTGAGGCTATACATAAATGATGAACGACGTGTGGACTCTAATGAATTGTTTTAACAATGTAATTTAATTGACATCCTATCTTTCTCCTCTTTGAATTCATATGCTTCTTGATTTTTCAATAAATCCTAAGTAATAGTGTCTATTTAATCTTCTGGACCATAACAATACCATTGCTTGGAAGCATAAAATAACAGGTTAGATCCAAGTGTTGAAATAACATCGACATATTTTTGGTGCATGCATATTTAAAATTAACAAGTCAACAATACAAGAAGAAAAGACATTGGCATATGACTAGTGACATTCCACATTTAATATTAGCAAGTTAGCACCACAAAAAGAATTAGCTCGATGATGTTTCAAGTGACCTTTGCATTTAAAATTAATGGGTCAGCAATACAATAAGAAATAATGTTGGCATGTAAAAAGCAATGCCTAGAACATGTAATAATTTCGACATGTAAGAAAACAAATGGGTCGAAACAAAAAATAACACGAACATGTAAAAAATAACATCGACATGTTAAAAGATCAATGCACATTTAAAATTCAAATAAGTTCAAGTGAAGAAATAACATCAATATATTTGAAATGGAATTATAAGTTAAAATTTAATAATTTAAGAGAATACTTATGTGAAATCTTGCAAGAAGTGTATGGGTTGAGCTTTATCTAGATTCTTTTGATTGATACCAACTTCATACATGGAATTTTTTTTTCTTTGATTGCATAAGAAACTCCATTTCGTAGTCAAGATAACTTAGTTCTCCTTTTAGAAATTCATGAAGACTTTTAAAGGAAAAAATAACTTCAACTTGTGCCTACACTGGAATAGCTCCCTTTGACATCCATGGCACCAAACAAACCATCTAGGAGTTCCCATTGCATGATTTAAGTAATTTTTTTTGGTACTAACTTGTGTGGTTGTTGCCGCATTCTCTTATGTTATGGAACTATGAAAATGAGCCAATTATCTGATTAAGTCGATTTGATTTTATATGTAGCTTTGTTTCTTTGAGGGTATCACTTTATCTAAATTACAATGCCTCTTTATGTTACATCAACTCACATTTCTCCACAAATGCGTCTAACCCAACAAGAGTCTCAACTTTTCCTTAACTTTCTAAAATGCTTGGTGTTGTTCATCCTCAATGCAACATCTTCAGTTTACCTATCAAAAAACAACATTGTCTCTATTATTATTGATCCTCCTTAATCTTGACAGTTGCTTGATTTTAGGTTACATTTTGGATGTCAATCTCTTTGAATTATGCCATTAATGTTTCATTTCTATTGAATTTTATAATTTGGGCATTGGACCAGTTAGGTTGTAGCAACATGATTGGTCACATTTTTACAAAACCATGCTCAAAGACGTCATTCTCATTTGGAATTTCACAAGTATAATAGATAATCCAACAATTTCCCTCCTCTTGATCATGTTTGAAAGCCCGTATAACTCCTAGAGATACTCCACATGTAATGTGTTCAACTCCTCATACTAGTTATAGATGATCCAACAATTTCCCTCCTCTTACTCCTGTTTGAAATCCTCTATAACTCCTAGAACTACTCCACATGCAATGTGTTCAATTCCTCATACTAGTACACAACTTCTTATGAATTCATTTCCTTTTACAAATTTATGTCTTTAATCAACTATTAAAAAAACAAACTATCTTATCACTACAATGTCAATTTCCCCTCCCAACATTATGGACCTCATTTGCTAAAGGTTAATACCTAGAACTTTCCATGAAATGACATTGCATATTCTAATTTTCACCTACATCAAAAGCATGATGATGTGCACATATAAATACAATGATACATGACATTTATCCTTGACAAGTAGGTAAGTGAAATACTCTCTTGACATAAAGGAAAGGAGTTAGAAGCCCACCTAGCCTTTAAATACATTACAAAAGGAAGGTTGCCATGGGTTAAGTGTAAATGTTAGTTTACACTCTCTTCATAAAGCCGCCAAAAGTTAAGTTTGTTGTGTTGTTTAGTTTTGAAAATATTAAAATGGAATAGGTGTGGCTTAAAATAATAAAAAATATCAAATACTTTAATTATTTGTGAAAAAATATTTATTAAAATTTTAATGATAACTTTTTGTCATTATGGTATAATGACCAAGGACGTGAAGCTTTCACAACATTTGTGTATGTCCATAAATGCCAGATGCATAATGAAAAAAATATATCAAATCAATGAGACTTTCATCTTTATAAAAAAATGAAAACCAATTTTGGTACAACTTGTGACCATTATGAAATTATCCAAGAACGTGAAGCTATCATCACATTTATTCATATCCATCAATGCCAACTACAACACCTCTCGTTGGTGGATGCCCTCTGTTTTGCGAAATGATTTATTTAGATTTAGACTGTTGAAAGGAATCATATCTTGATTTGGTGATAAAAAACATTCGGTAATATCTTGATTTGGTGATAAAGAAATTTTGATAAGTAAATCCACTCAAGGATTATCTACCATGTAACAACCTAATCATTAATGGGTTGTTACATGGTCCAACAGTGCGACAATAATCACTGTATTGTAAAGGTTATCCACTATGCAACAACCCAATCATTAGTGAGCTATTGCATAATCCAACCATACGACAACTATCAGTGCATACCATGCATGCATTTTTGAATAGTTATAAAGTGCATTTTTGAATAGTTATAATGCATACCATATCGTATATCATGATTCAAGTGTATATGTTGGAGGCATTTTTGAATAGTTATAAAGTTATACAATAAACCGGTCAAAGTTGTCAATGATAATGGAATATGTGTACATGATTAGCTTGATCTCCCAAGTTGTCTAATAATGTTTAAACATTTCTATGTCATTGGATACCCATGTACAGGCTGGGATCTAGTGAAACTGCACCATATTCCAGGACGGGAGATTGCTAATACAAATAATTTTCTACTAAACCATGAATTTGTAGAACTTGATGGATGAATATGATTATCGATTCTTAAAAGAACACGAAACGAAATAGTCAGGACTTCTCTTTTCGTGGAATTTAAAACAAAAAGGTTTCATTGAATCCGAAGAAGATACAAAAGTCGCTAGTCAAATGATAGTTGAAAGATGACAATGCCAGTCCTAGACTCGGTATCGTGCCCCCCATGCTTATGTCTTGATTTATAACAAATAATCGATCAAATATTATTAATATATGAGAATTAAAGTTTTATAATGGGTCATAATTATGGTAAGTTTTAAATAATCGATTAAATTAATATTTGAGTATGAAAGTTATATAATTGGTCATAAATTATGAATTTTTTTTGGGAATTGAATTACATTATAATTTTTAAATGTTTTAAATTTGAGTGAAGCTTGTTGATTAAGGTTGGTTGTCATTGATGTCAATCCTTGGAGAAATTCTAGTAGCGAATTTCGGTCGCAAAAAGGTTTGGGTAATGGATTCAAGGTTGTTTCATGTATAATGGTATGAGTTTTAATATATTTGAAGGTAAGACTATTCTAGATGGATAGTACATGTCATGTCATTTTTGGTGGCATGTGGAACGTCACATAACTCCTTACGTTTTGAGAGTTATGGCTTTACGAAGTTGGAGGACCCTCATATGTTGGCTTGAAGCCTCAAAAGGTCAAAGAAGTCAAAGAGCTTGCAAAGAATAAATTATTATTTAAATGATAAAGTAAAGTGACAAAGTCAAAATGATTATTTAAATAATAAAGTGAAGTGACAAAATCAAAGAAGATTATTTAAATGATAAAGTGAGGTGACAAAGTTAAGGAGGAATATTTAAATGATAAAGTAATGGATAACTTTTTAATTATGGAAAGTGGTTAACCCTAAAAATGAGGAAAATAGGTTAAGTGACCTAGAGATGGGTTAAGTGACCTAGAAGATGGAAAGTATAAATAAGAGGCAAGGCTCTCTCATTTTACATCACACTTGATAATATTGAATATCTATAGGTGACTTAGGTAACCAAAGGATATTTAAGCCAAATTTCAGAGGGAAGGTGAAGAAAATAAGGCCGGAATTCAATGGAGGGTAAATTCTTTTGATGATGCTTTCTAAGGTATGTTATTTACAGGCCATCTCACCATTTTCACAATAACTTTTTTTCTAGAATGATTTCGACCATGCAATTGATATTCCATCGAGGAAACATATCCAAGTATCTGTGGTAAAAAATTGAGCGTGTGGATTGTTGTATTCTTGGAGTTACACTTCGTGGAAAATAGGGTTTGTGGCTAGTCCTGAAACTAGTCTAAAACATGTATTTCAGGTAAAAACGTCATAACTTCTTCATAACAGATCCAAATTCAATAAGACCAACTGTGTTGGTTAAAGTACAGTCTTTAGTATTTTTTTTTAACATTTTCATATCCATTAAACAAATATTCTGTGTGGGGCACTCTCTACAAAGTCGCTTTCTAGAATAAGCTAGAATTCAACAAGGTATGACATTTTTTCTATAAATCATTTTCTGAGAGGTTCCAAGTAATGACTCCTAGAGGAATTTCATAAAACACATTGAAGAAAATTTTGTATTATTTTCAAATCTTTATTCATTACAGGTACATATCTATGATTATTTCAAGTTAGGGTTGTTGACTCATCCAAAACTAGTCATGTGAGACTAAAGAAAAGTTTGATGAAAATGCTAGTCTCTTGTTGTTAAAGTTAAGGAAGGTTTGTAGGTATGTGATCATATACACCAGGTCTATTATAGAGTTACAAATCATATTTTGATGATGATATTGATTAGGGCTTTTGGTTGAGGTACATGTTGGGTACATGGTTGAGACAAGTAGTTGATGATTTGGCACATACATGAGGTGTATAATTGATGATGTTGGTACATATTGATGAGTCATAGTTGATGAGTAGTTGACACATGATTGGTACATACTTGGTACATGATTGGATACACTTGTTTATGGTACAGGTTGTTCGGTACAGGTTGGTGCATGGTTGATGCACTTGTTTATGGTACAGGTTGAGGTACAGGTTGATGCATGGTTGATGCATGGTTTAGGTTTATTGGTACATGTTTATAGAGGTATATCTCACAGTGATAGTGTGACACTGGTTCCATCATTCTACTTCTACTTCAGGTTGGTTGGATGGGGTAAGGACAGGTGGTTGTAGCCACCTTCCGGTTGTAGCTGGAGAACATAGGGGGTTGTAGCCTCCTTCTAGTTGTAGCCAGAGAATAGGGGAGTTGGAGTTTCCTTCAGGTTGTAGCCTAGAAACAAGGGGGTTGGAGCCTCCTTCCAGTTGAAGATGGAAAACAAATGAAGTTAGTGCTTCCAATGAATGTAATTATTCAAGACATATAAGAAAAAAACATTATGTGGTTTTCTCCCTCTTTGAGTTTCCACATAAAACACTAGTGTACTGTGTATGTGTATGATTGTTCATTTGTTCATTTCTTATTTATTTTGCAGTTATTGGATGATAATGTTACATTGATATAACACTTGGATTATATGGTTAAAAAGGATTAAATTGATCTATTATTGATTCAC
>ML793174.1:89324-147812 GCA_009831015.1 Picea engelmannii
CTCTCAGTAATCCAACAATTAGTATCAAAGCAGGTTCCTTCAGAAATCAATTTAACCATTGATAGGTATATCATGGAGAGAAATAACTTGTGTAAAAATGGAATACCACAATTCAATGGACAAAAGTATTCATTTTGGAGCATAAGGATGAAAACATATATATAGGCACAGAGATTTGGAATTTGGAAATCAATTGTAGATAGATACACAACACCAGTAGTTCCGCCAACAAAAGACAAAGCAGTGAAACTTGGTCAGAATAATTCCAAAGCCAAAAATGCACTTCTGAATGGTCTTAGTGAAACGGTATTCACCAAAGTTTCACATTGTAAATACGCTAAAGATATTTGGGAGAAACTTCAAAATAGTTATGAAGGAGATTCAAAAGTCAAAGCACCAAAGCTTCAAACTTACAGAGGTCAGTTCGAACAACTTAAGATGAAGGAAGGTGAGAATATTGAAGAATATTCATAAGAGTACCTCCTTTTAGAAGATTTTCAACTCCCAGGTATCAAACTATATTTTTGGTTTATGTTATGCATGTAATAATTTTGGACATAAAGCTGTGAATTGCAGAGCTAACAACATGAACACAAACAACTTTAAAAGTCATACACAAAGGGGTTATCCAAGAAGGCCTAGTGAAACACAGAGAAGAAGTTAAAACAGGTTTGAATCCTTGAGAACTGAAGTGAAATACTACAAATGTAACAATTTTGGGCACATGGCCAAAGATTGCAGAATGACAGTCACTCCTAGAAAACTGCAACAGAATAACAACAGTCACAGACATGAACCTCAGAAAAGGACATGGATAAGAAAGCAGGATCACTATAGCAATGAAGAATGCACACTTGCTCTACAAGCTAAGAAGAAGAAACGTGGTTGGTATGTTGAAAGTGGGTGTTCAAATCACATGACAGGTGATAGAGACAGGTTTCTTACATTACGAAAGGAAAGAGATGGATCAGTCTCCTTCGAAAATGATGAATAAGCCAAAATAATTGGAAAAGGCACAGTCAGAATTGGGAACAAGAATACAAAGGCAGAAAATATTCTACTAGTAGAAGATATGAAACATAATCTTCTATGTGTGAGTCAAATGTGTGACCAAGTTCATAAAGTTATTTTTGATTCACACAAGTGTGAGATAAGAAAAGAAGGTTCGGCAAAATTGATTGTTACAGCTGCAAGAACTTCAAGCAACATATATGTGTTAAGTGAAATTGGTAATGAAAAGTTATTTCTAGGAAAGGAAGATGAAATTTGGATATGACACAGAATAATGGGTCACATACATTTTGATAACCTTGTCAAAGTCAGAAAAATAGAAGAAGTCAGAGAAATTCCGCAGATCACGAAACCAACCAACACTTTATGCAAGCGTTGTCAACAAGGAAAGAAAACAAATACCAAATTCAAATCAAAGGAATATTCAACGACAAGACCACTGGAAATTGTGCATATTGATCTAATTGGAACAACTACAACAAAGGGCTTAAAAGGTGAGAAATACTTTATGTTATTAGTTGATAATTATACAAGAATGACCGCAGTTTTCTTTCTCAAGAATAAGTCAGAAGCTTTTGAAAACTTCAAGATCTATAATTATCAACTAATAGTTCAAATGGATTCAAAAATCAAATGCTTGAGATATGATAATGGAGGAGAGTTCACTTCAAAGGAATTTATGGACTACTGCAGCAGTCATGGAATAAAAAAAAAATTCTCTGTTTCTAGGACACCTCAACAGAATAGAGTTGTTGAAAGAAACAACATGAAAGTACATGAAATGGCTCGAACAATGTTAATGGATTCCAAATTGACAAATATATTTTGGACATAGGCAATGCATATATCAGTTCACATTCAAAACCATGTAATGCTCAGAAAAAACACTGACAAAACTCTCTATGAGCTATGGAAAGGAAGACCAACAAATGTGAAGCACTTCAAAGTTTTTGGAAGCAAATGCTACATCAAATGAGAAGATGAAAAAATGGGAAAGTTTGACTCTCATGTGGAAAAATGAGTACTTGTTGGTTACTCAAGTACAAGGAAATCATATAAGTGTTACAATCTGATATTGAACAAAGTTGTAGAAAGCATCAATGTAACAATTGATGAAACAGGCAAACCAGAATCAAAGGAAGAAGAAAATGAATCAATGGAACAACTTTTCGAAGAAGAAGCAGAAGATGAAAAGGAAGTAGAAGAGGAAGATGAAGAGAATTCAAAAGAAGCAGAAGAGAAAGTTCAGCAAGTGCCTCCAAAGACACCTAGCAGATGAGTATAGAAGAATCATCCTTCAGATTAGATTATTGGAAACAAAGACCCAAGAGTTCAGACTAGAAGAAGAATCCATTCACCAGAACAAACACACCTAGAACTCACATCTACGATTGAACCAACCTATTTTGAAGAGGCCAGCAATGATATTGAATTTTGGAACAAGGCCATGGATGAAGAATTGGATCAAATAGAGAAAAATGACACTTGTGAATTGGTTCCAAGACCAAAGGATAAGAATGTGATCGGCACAAAGTGGGTATACAAGAATAAATTGAACGAAGATGGACAAGTTACAAGGAGCAAAGCTAGATTGGTATGTAAAGGATATGCACAGGTTGAAAGAATCGACTTTGAAGAGACATTTACCTCAGTTGCCAGAATGAAAGAAATCCCATTGCTTTTAGCTTATGCATGCTCCAGAAATATTAAAGTGTATTAGATGGACGTAAAATCAGTTTTTCTAAATGGGGAACTTGAAGAATAAGTCAACATTGAACAACCAGAATGATTTCAATTGTCATAGAATGCGGACTATGTGTGCAAATTAAAGAAGACCTTGTATGGTCTAAAACAGGCTCCTAGAGCATGGTACTCTAGACTGGATAAATATTTACAGTAGGTAGGGTTCAGAAAAGGAAGTGCAGACAACAACCTCTACATCAAGGTAAGTCAAGGTAATATTTTATTAATTGAAGTTTATGTTGATGATATTATTTTTGGTAGTGATAATGACAGGTTAAGCCATAAATTTGAAAAGGATATGAAAAATGAATTTGAAATGTCATTACTTGGAGAACTATACTTCTTTCTGGGACTTCAGATGCGTCAAAGCAACCAAGGAATTTTTATTACTCAAACCAAGTATATCAGAGAAATGCTAAAGAGGTTTGGAATGGAGGATTGCAAACTAGTTATCACTCCCATGCAAACCAGTTGCAATTTAAGCAAATATGATGATTCAAAGTATACATATCAAAGGAAATATAGGTCAATGATTGGTAGCCTACTATATGTGAGAGCATCTAGACCAGATGTAATGCAGGTAGTTGGACAGGTGGCACGATTTTAGGCAGCACCAAAGGAATCACATGTGTTAGCAATGAAGAGGATTTTCAGATATCTCAAAGGAACAAAAGAGTTTGGATTATGGTATCCAAAAGGAAAGGATCTATCTCTTATTGCCTACACAGATGCAGATTGGGCAGGTTGTATTGATGACCGACGAAGCACCAGTGGAACAACATTCTACTCGGGCGAGTGTTTAGTATCATGGCTAAGCAAGAAAAAATCATCAGTATCTCTATCTACAGTCGAGGTAGAGTATATTGCAGCAACAACATGTTGTACACAGGTTCTTTGGATGAAACAAACTCTGACAGATATACAGGTTGAGTATGATAAGCCCATTTCAATCTATTGTGATAATAAAAATGACATTAATATCTCAAAGAACCCAGTGATGCACTCTAAGATGAAGCACATTCCAATCAAGTATCACTTTCTATGAGAATAGGTTGCAGAAAAGAACATCAGAGATGAGTATGTGGGCACAAAATAACAAGTGTTAGACATCTTTACAAAACCACTTCCACGAGAAGCATTTAAGTATCTTCGCCAGAGACTCAGAGTTATTTCTACTTTAAAAATGGATGATTTTGAATGCTTATCTTATATGTCTTATATGTACACAAGGAAGCACCATAAAGAGGACAGTTCAGTTAGGGGGAGCAACCTCGGATGGAAAGATACCTTTGCCATTGATGACAAAGGGAGAGAAATTTATCACTTGCAGAGGACAGAGGCATGATTCCAGGGGGAGTAATGGTCATAGAGATGCAGAGGACAGAGGCATGGTTCCAGGGGAAGCATGAGTGATATGACTTCAATATTGCATGAAATGATTTCAGTATTGCATTAGAGTGTTGCCGTCAATGCCAAAGGGGGAGATTGTTGATTAAGGTTGATTGTCATTGATGTCAACCCTTGGAGAAATTCTGGTAGCGAATTCTGGTAGCACAAAGGTTTGGGTAATGGACCCAAGGTTTTTTCATGTATAATGGTATGAGTTTTAATATATTTTAAGGTAAGACTATTCTAGATGGATAGTACATGTCATGCCATTTCTGGTGGTATGTGGAACATCACATAACTTCTCACGGTTTGAGAGTTATGGCCTTACAAAGTTGGAGGACCCTCATATGTTGGCTTGAAGCCTCAAAATGTCAAAGAAGTCAAAGAGCTTGCAAAGAAAAAATTATTATTTAAATGATAAAGTAAAGTGACAAAGTCAAGAAGGATTATTTAAATAATAAAGTGAAGTGAAAAAATCAAAGAAGATTATTTAAACGATAAAGTGAGGTGACAAAGTCAAGGAGAAATATTTAAATGATAAAGTAATGGATAACTTTCTAATTATGGAAAGTGGTTAACTCTAAAAATGAGAAAAATAGGTTAAGTGACCTAGAAATGGGTTAAGTGACCTAGAAGATGGAGAGCATAAATAAGAGGCAAGGCTCAATCATTTTACATCACACTTGAGCATATTAAATATATATAGGTGACTGAGCTAAATAAAGGATATCTAAGCCTAATTTTAGAGGGAAGGTGAAGAAAAGAAGGCCGGAATTCAAGGGAGGACAAATTCTTTTGATGATGTTTTCTAAGGTATGTTATTTACAGGTCATCTCACCATTTTCGCAATAAATTTTTTTATAGAATGATTCAGACCATGAAATTTCTAGGCCATTGAGGAAACATATCCAAGTATTTGTGGTAAAAAATTTAGCTTGTGGGTCATTGTATTTTCTGAGTTACACTCTATGGAAAATAGGGTTTGTGGCTAGTCCTGAAACTAGTCTAAAACAGGTGTTTCAGGTAAAAATGTCATAACTTCGTCATAACAGATCCAAATTCAGTAAGACTAAATGTTTTGGTTAGAGTACATCTGTAGTATTCAGTGTAACATTTTTAGATCTATTCAACAAATATTCCGTACAGGGCACGCTCTACAAGGTCTCTCTCTAGAGTAAGTCAGAATTCAACAAGGTATGTCATTTTTTCTATAACTCCTTTTTTGAGAGGTTCCAAGTAGTGACACCTGGAGGAATTGCATAAAACACACTGAAGAACATTGTGTATCATTTTTATATCTTCATTCATTACAGGTACATAACTATGATTATTTCAATTTAGGGTTGTTGACTAATCCAAAACTAGTCATGTGAGACTAAAAAAAAGTTTGATGAAAATGTTAGTCTCTTATTGTTAAAGTTAAAGAAGGTTTTCATGTATGTGATCATATACACCAATTCTATTACTAAGTTACAAATCATATTTGGATGATGATATTGATGAGGGATTTTGGTTGAGGTACATGTTGGGTACATGGTTGAGACAAGTAGTTGATGAGTTGACACATACATGAGGTATATAGTTGATGATGTTGGTACATATTGATGAATCATAGTTAATGAGTAGTTGACACATGATTGGTACATACTTGGTACATGGTTGGATGCACTTTTTTATGGTACATGTTGATTATATGTTATTTGGTACAGGTTGGTGCATGGTTGATGCACTTGTTTATGGTACAGGTTGAGGTACAGGTTGATGCATGGTTCATGTTTAATAGTACATACTTACAGTGGTATATCTCATAGTGATAGTGTGACAGTGGTTTCATCATTCTACTTCTACTTCAGGGTGGTTGGACGGGGCAAGGACAACTGGTTGTAGCCGGAGAACATAGGGGGTTGTAGCCTCTTTCTGGTTGTAGGCAGAGAATAAGGGATTTGGAGATTCCTTCAGGTTGTAGCTTGAGAAACAAGGGGTTTGGAGCCTCCTTCTAGTTGCAGCTGGAAAATAAAGGAAGTTGGTGTTTCCAATGAATGTAATTCTTCAAGAGATATAAGAAAAATCATTAAGTGGTTTTCTCCTGCTTTGGGTTTCCACGTAAAACACTAGTGTATTGTGTATGTGTATGATTGTTCATTTGTTCATTGCTTATTTACTCTGCGGTTATTGGATGATAATGCTACATTGATATAACACTTGGATTATATGGTTAAAAATAATTAAATTGCTCTATTATTGATTCACCCCCCTCTCAGTAATCCAACAAAGCTCACTTATTATTAAGGTAATAATATAAAACTAATCAATCAAATTAAATTAATATTTGAGAATGAAAGTTTTATAATGAGTCATAATTATAATAAGTTTTAAATAATCAATTAAATTAATCTTTGAGTATGAAAGTTTTATAATTGGTCATAAATTATGATAAGTTTCCTCAAATTGAATTGCATTATAATTTTAAAATGTTTTACTTTTAAAATGTTTTAAATTTGAGTGACGCTCACTTATTATTAAGGTAATCATATGAAACTTTAATAAGATAATATAACATAGTAAGATATAATATATATAGTTGTAGGATTATTCATATAAAAATATTATGATCATTAAGATTCAAAGTTTAGTTTTTTGTTAAATTAATTAAAATAATAATATTTTTATAGAAGAGATTATTCAAAGTATTAAAATAATTATAATTATGGAAAAACTTAAAAAAGGAATATAGGTTTATTAATTAATATGAAACTCCTAATTTTCTTTTTCTTCTATTCATTTCAAAGGTTAAGGGTAATGAATAAGATAATATCTATATAACTCACATATTAATAGAATAAAATTTATAACACATGGAATGATAGACTTTTGAGGAGGGTGGTGATGGGATTGGGCCTGAAGGATACTAATAGATACCTTGAAAGATTCATATTGATAGATGTCTTCATGCCCAATCCACCACCTTGTTCACAAATCTATTTCAAAACCCTTTTTACCAAAACCATTAAAATTTCCATTCCCTACTTCTTAAACAAAGAAAGAGTCCACCTTATTAATTCTCTGGTAGAAGATGGTTATTCTATTTTCCAAATTAACAAATCCTTTTGCTTCGCCCTCCATCCAAAATCCCAAAACCCCCCTTTCCACCCCCCGTCCTCGTGCCCTAATTTTTATCCCTTGCATTCATGGCATTACAAATCATAATTCCAAGATCTTGGCCTAAAAGAATATTAAATCCATTTTTAGACCCCCCAAATCCCTAAAGCAATTCTTTAGAAGCTTTAAAGACAAAGATGTTCATATGCTTTTCCAATGATTTTATTAAATTGTTTGTTCCTTTGGGAAATCCTACATAGGAAAAACCATTAGCTTGATCCAAACTCGTCTCAAAGAACATATAACCAACATAACCAACATAATCCTTATCAATCAAACACCCCAAAACCCTAAAGAAATTATTTAGAAGATTTTAAGATAAAAATGATTATATGTTTTCCCAATGATTTTATTAAATTCTTTGTTCCTTTGGAAAATCTTACATAGGCCAAACTAATAGATCCAAACTTGTCTCAAAGAACATATAACCAACATAATCCTTATCTGCCAAACTCTTGTTTTTCTTTGACCGAGTCAAAATCCTAACATCAATCATCTCACATTATTAAGGAAGCCCTTGATATTGAAAAACATCGTAATAATTTTAATCAAGAAGATGACTATAAGCTTAGCCTTTCATGGAAGTTCACCATTCATTCTTTACATCAATAGACCTTTTACCTCATCCCTACAATTTTCTCTCTATCCCTTTTATTTCTCATTTTTTCTTTCTAATCCCCTCCTTTATCTCATAGTGAAATTTGTTAATTATTTTATTTATATATATGATATCTTTTCCATATATAACTTTTCATTTTAAGACCATTCCTATATATCCAACCCTTTTCCTTAGCATTCTCTTATACCATTCTCTTATACCTTGAGCCCATTCACTTCCGAAATGTTTATCACTTTAGCTCATTATGAACTCATTGCTTTATCTTTTCAATTATGGGATAAGGAGCCATTTCCCCATTATTCCAATTTGTATGTAATTTTAGATAGATGTAAATTTGCAATTTTAACCCAATAATCAACATTTCATTTGATGAATACAAATTATGATATATTTTCCATATATTACTTTTCATTTTAAGAGCATTACTTTAGATCCAACCCTTTTCCTATCATTCTCTTATATCTTAGGCCCATTCACTTCCTAAATGTTTATCACTTTAGCTAATTATGAACCCATTGCTTTATCTTTTCAATGTGGGATAAGGAGCCATTTCCCCATTATTCCAATTTGCAAATAATTTTAGATAAATGTTGATTTGCAATTTTATCCCAATATTCGACATTTGAATAATACAAATTATGATTTTAGCAATTCTTCCTTTATATTAATTCCAATGGATACATAGCAATTTAAGTGCCCCATATCAACTTCTAACTTTTCCTCCTATTTATATGTAGGGTATACAGATATGCTTTGTAATTTCCTTTTACCCTTTCTCTTAGTTATTCCTTAGTTTATGTATTTCCTCTTTATTATCTTATTCATTAGCCCTTTGAAAAGGACATATTTGAAGAGGAAGAAGATATTCCTTAGCCCTAAAAAGAAAAATAAAAGAAGCAACAGAAGTGGCGGATTGGAAATTTGATTATGCATCTGAATATGAACCATTTCATTTTCCACACCTCAACAAGCGAGGTCGTCCTTGCGCCAAAAATGCATCCTCTATTGTCCCAAGTGAGTTTTTTAAAGTGGTGAGATCAATATGTTAATATTAGTATATATAGGAATAACCATTTTTTTAATGAAGCAATAGCTGGATGTTTGCAGGGGTGAAACAATCCATTAATGTGGTTGTAATCCAAGGATGTAGACGAATGCAGTGTCATTCTAGTTTTCCTACCATTACAGGTACAATTGGTGGGACTCCCAATTGTTGTAATCTATGTTTCAAGTATGTATTATTTTATATGCCAATATGAATTCTAATGAATATTGCATTGTTATATTATAGATATAAAAGCTTCTTCTGGTGATCTTCCTCGGAACATGCTTCGTTGGATGAAAACTCTCTAGTTGGTGATTTTCCAGGTTTGACATGTGCTAGAATTTCAACTCTTTTGCATATCAATTGTTAATGTATTACTCTTTGTTGACTAAGTATATGTTAGGTATCTGTAGGATGAGGGAAGAAGCATCATCTTCTGTGATACAAATCTTCCCATGGGAGGGTTTTATCTCCAGTATTTCCCAGATCTCCATTGATATACCTTGTCATCTACAATAATCCATTCCACTAAAGTTAAACCCTCACATATAGTAGTTTTTAAATTTCCACTATATGCTATTATGCTTTGTTTCCTCCCTTTTTTTGTGTAACAAGGATTCAACTTAAATTTTTGCATGAATTCTTTGTTTCCTAGTGGTAGTGGAATGAGATCCACTTGAACCATACATATTTTAAAATAGAACCATAGCCATAACTCTTTAAAAAAACCAAGATAACCAATAACTAGTGACCAAATTTTCCAACTTTTTGAGACCTTGTGTTAATTTAAATCATGTCAAGGAAGGGATCGAAACAAAAAAAAAAAAAAATCTACAATGGGTGCCCATTTTACTCCTATATCAGTGACCAATGAACTTGGTGATTTTTTACTTGTTGGTAATGGTGCAAATCTATTAGAAAGAAGAATCTATTTTAGTGATGACACTACTTCAATCGAATGACATACAATAAAGGCCAATCGTGGAGTTCGTCATATACGTAAGTTAGCTTACGTATATGAGCATATACGAAAGCATGCATATATGGAAGCCAACTTCCATAAATGTGCATATACGAAAGCCAACTTTCATAAATGCACATTTACAGAAGTTGGATTCAGTATATGCACATATACGAAAGCCAACTTTTGTAAATGTGCATATACAGAATCAAACATAGATGAAAGAACACATATAAGAAAGTTGGCTTATGTATATGTGCATTTATGGAAGTTGGATTCCATATATGCATGCTTCAGTATATGTGCATATACGAACTCTACCTTCTGTAAATGTGCGTTTATTGAAGGTGGCTTCCGTAAATGCACATTTATGGAAGTTGGTAGCCTTCCGTAAATGTGAATATATGGAAGTTTTCTTCCATAAATAAGTTCTTCTGTATATGCACAAATATTGAATCCAACTTCCATAAATGTGCATTTACAGAAGTTTCTAGCTTCCGTAAGTGCGCATTTACATAAGTTGGACTCAGTATATATGCACTTCCGTATATGCGCATTTACGGAAGTTGGATTCAATTTATGTGCATTTACGGAATGAGACTTTCATATATGTGCATATACGGAAGTTGATTTCCATATATGCATGCTTCCATATATGCCCATTTGCAGAAAGTTGCTTTCGTAAATATGTATATATGTAAATTGTATTTTGTATATGAGCATATACAGAAGCACACATATACTGAAACCAACTTCCATAAATGCGCATATACGGAAGCCAACTTCCATAAATGCACATTTATAGAAGTTAGATTTAGTATATGCACATATACGAAACCCAACTTTCATAAATGCGCATATACGTAAGAACACATAGATGGAAGCATGCATATACGAAAGTTAGTTTTTGTATATGCACATTTATGGAAGTTGGCTTCTATATATGAGCATATACAAAATCTATCTTCTGTAAATGTGCATTTATTGAAGGTGGCTTCCATAAATGCGCATTTACAATAGTTGGCAACTTTCTTTAAATGTGCATATATGGAAGTTGGCTTCCATATATACATGCTTTCGTATATGCACATATATTGAATCCAAATTATGTAAATGTGCATATACGGAAGTGGTAGACTTCCATATATGAACATATACGGAAGTGGATGACTTTTGTATATGCGCATATAGGGAAACCAATGACTTCTGTATATGTGCATATATGAAAGTGGTTGGTTTCCGTATATGCACATATATGAAAGTGGACCACTTCCGTATATGCACATATATGCAAGTGGTCGGCTTCCATATATGCGCATACGGAAGTTGATGAATTTTGTATTTGCGCATATATTGAAGTCAGTCAACTTCCATATATGCGCATATACAAAATTCAACCACTTTTGTATATGATCATATATGGAAGCCGACCACTTCCATATATGTGCATATACGGAAGTGGTTGACTTTCATATATTTGCATATACGGAACCCAACCACTTCTATATATGCACATATATAGAAGTGGTCAGCTTCTATATATGCACATATACATAAGTAGCCAGCTTTCGTATATGTGCATACAGAAGTGGTCATCTTCTCTATATGCACATATACGGAAGTGGTCATCTTTTGTATATGCAGTACATATATGGAGGTCGACCACTTTTGTATATGCGCTTATATGAAATCCACCTTTTATTTATACGCATATGCGGAAGTGGTCGGCTTCTGCATATACGAAATCCACCCTTCGTATATGGGCATATATGGAAGTCTACCACTTTCGTGTATGCAAAATATACAAAAGGAAACTTCCGTATATGTGTATATATGGAAGTGGTTGGCTTCTGTATATGAGAATATACGAAAATCAACCACTTCCATATATTCACATATACGAAAGTGGTTGGCTTTCATATATGTGCATATATGAAAGGTGGCTTCCGTATATGCGCATATATAGAAGTGGTTGGCTTCCGTATATGTTCATATATGAAAGTCGGTCACTTCCATATATGTGAATATACAAAACTGGTTGGATTCCATATATGTGCATACGAAAGTGGATGAATTTCATATATCTGCATATACAGAAGTCGGTCGGATTTTGTACTATATGCGCATATACAAAAGACAACCACTTTTATATGTGCATATACGAAAGACGACCACTTACATATATGCACAGAATTATAAGTGCTCGACTTTTGAATATGCACATATACATAAGTTGGCCAATTTTGTATATGCGGAAGGTGGCTTCTTTATATGCATTGACTTCCATGTATGTTCATATATGAAAAATCAACCACTTATGTATATGTGCATATACGGAAGTCGACCACTTTTGTTTATGATCATATACAAAATTCGACCACTTTCATATATATGGAAGCTCGCTATTTCCGTATATGAGTATATACAGAAGGTGGCTTCCATATATGTGCATTTACAGAAGTGGTGGACTTCCATGTATGCACATATACGAAAGTGGTCGTCTTCTGCATATGTGCATGTACAAAAGTGCTCATATTTGTATTTGCAGATATACGAAAGAGCTACTTCCATATATGTGCATATATGAAAGGTGGATTTCATACATGTGCATATACAGAAGTGGTCGACTTCCGTATATGCACATATCTAGAAGTGGTCGTCTTTCATATATGTTCATATACGAAAATGAGCACTTCCATATATGTGCATATATGGAAGTGATCAGAATCTGGACCAGGGGTCTAAAAAAATGCTCAATTTTCAAAGTGCTCGGAATGCGACGAAAACGGTGCCATTGCATCCGTCTCGTTCTCCTGATTCCGGCGGTATATTTATTTTCGCAAATGGAGTCTGTATGGAGAAGTTATTGAGGTCTGTTCACCGAGCCAAACAGGCAAAATTTTGATGCTGACTGGGCAGGCCGTACAGCTGACGTGGCAGGCCGTACATCTGACGTGGTGGTCGTACAGTGACGTGGCATGTCCGTACAGGACACGTGGCGGCTCCAGGTGATGCCATGTGTCATGCGGTTTGGACTTTTTGGCATGCAATTTGACCAATCTTGAGGTGACACATGTCACCACTGGATGGGTGACACGTGGCACCAGGGTGACATCAGCAGCCTGCGTGGCCCGGGATGACGCGACAGGTGACAATGTACGGATGACACGTGGCAGGCATTAATGGTTGACAACTGGGCGAATTAAGTGGTGACACGTGGCATTATGGTGGACGAATAGTAGGGTGCCACGTGGCCCAATCATGGGCCGCCACGTGGCACCCCGGTTATGGTTATGGTTATGGTTTTTGTTTGCATTCAAAAATTTATTGGCGTCGGATGGGTTTGAACACCGGACCTCACTCTCCATTACAACGCTTTAACAAAGGTCGGCCAACCACTACGCCACACGTCACTTCTTATTATGCATACGGTTTCTATTGTATTTGAAATCGATTATGGTTTTAAACGGCGTGGGGTCGGGCCGGGGCTAGCCCCGACCCCGGTCTTATGTAACTCGCATGTGACCATTTCATTTTCAAAACGTGCGGGGTGCCTATTATATAACCGGTACATTGCCCACACATATGACCCGCGGTCATATTGTTTACACATGACCACGTTACAGGTGTATGCTATCGCGCGGGAGCTATACATTTTGTGGTTGGCGTGTGTTGTGTCATTTAACATGGCGCGTTTTTAATTAACAATTTCGGGTTATGGTTTGTTATTAAATGGTTATATGTTATAACATGTGACCACTATATAGTGGTTAGCACGCGCGTGGATTTGGTTTACAATGTTAATATGGCGCACGTTTTAAAACACTATAGTTTGAAACCACATTTATCAACCAAACTGCGCGTGGATCCTACTTTGGGTTTAAACGGTTATTCAACCTACCTGAAAGGTGTCGAGCCCAGTTTTAACAATGCCATTCAGCCCTTTTATTGCGCGAGACGTGGACATATGGTCCCCCATGCGCCCAACAGCTCCGAGATTGGGGGGCTTTGTTTCGATTAACGGTTCGACAAATCAGCACCAATTTCGGAAGGCGCGTGGTGCTGGGTTTATGCACACGAAAACGCTCTGGAGCTAGGTTGATTGACCCAGAGGTGCATTATGGCGAGCCTGTAACAGAGCTTGAAGGGCAAAAATGGCAGCAAGCATAACTTTTGGAGTTTTTGGCCAAATGAGGCTCTGTAAAAGCCCAGCTAGGGGTTTTTGGACGTTCTGAGTCCATTGGTGAGGTTATCACAGGCATTTGAGGAGCCCATTTGCAGGTTTTTCACATTTTAAGCTTGAGGAAGCTCCATGAAGATTAAATCCCTCATTGTTTGAGGCATTGCTCTGATGAGCACATAACCATTTTCTGAGACTGAATAGTCATTTCTGACTGATTATTATGCTTTGAACACATTGGGATAGGTTTCAGATCCATTGGAGGACTTCTACAGGTATTTTTGCTTCATTCAAGTTCAGGGAAGCTTGGAGGCCACATGTAGGAGAGGTCATTGTTGGATGAGCCATTGTCCATTTGCATAGTTTTTACAGTCATTTTTGGGGTTCTTATGTATTCTGAACTCAATGGTACAGTCTATAAATCCATTTGAGTTGAGCAGTATCTTGTAAATAGAATTTGACAAACTAATCCCAAAGAGCCAAGTCCATTGAAGGAGGCTCAAGGAGACGTAGCCCAGAGAGGGGTGAACTCCTTTATCATCTTGCTGTTGTTGTGAGTTTGCTGTGTTATTTGCTGCATTTTATATTGCTGTACATTGGTTTATAACACATGATTAATCATTTAAAAGAACATTCCTCACACATAAACATTGACAAGACAAGCAAGAACATAACACATAAACCAGTCTTGCATATTTTAACACATGAAGCAAGGTCCTGTTAAGGTTTAATTTAATGAGGTAGAGGGTGCTTTCATAGCATAACAAGTCAGCCTTCTATTTTCAGATCAGGAAGCCAACCACTTACGTATATGCGCATATACATAAGTGGATGACTTCCATATATGTGCATCTACGGAAGTGTTTGAATATTGTATATGCGCATATATGGAAGCTGACCAACTTCCATATATGCGCATATACAAAAGTCAATGACTATCGTATATGGATATATACGTAAGTGTTCGGCTTCCATATATGTGCATATATGGAAGCCGATCACTTCCATAAATATGCATGTATGGAAGATGGATTTTATATATGCGCATATACAAAAGTGGTTGACTTTTGTATATGTGCATATATGGAATCCAACCAACTTTAGTATATGCTCACATACGAAATTTAGCCACTTCTGTATGCACATATGTGGAATCCGACCACTTCTATATATGCGCATATACCGAAGTGGTTGACTTTCATATATACGCATATATATAAACTGACCACTTTCGTATATGGACATATACGGAAGCCACTTTTTGTATATGCTCATATACGAAAGTCGGCCACTTTCGTATATGTGCATATACGGAAGTGGTTGGTTTTCATATATGCACATATATAGAAGCAAACCACTTCCATATATGTGCATATATGGAAAGTGGCTTCCATATATGGCGCATATACGAAAATGGTCGACTTTTGTATATGTGCATATACGAAAGGTGGATTTCGTATATGTGGAAGTCGACCACTTCCAAATATGCGCATATACGAAAGGTGGCTTCTGTATATACGCATATGAAGAAGTGGTCCACTTCCTTATATGTGCATATACGAAAGACTGCCACTTTCATATATGTGCATATAAAGAAAGTGGTTGGTTTTTGTATATACGCATATACAAAATCCAACCACTCTATATATGCATATACAAAAGTGGTCAACCACTTTTTGTATGTGTATATAAGGAATCCAGTCAACTTCCATATATGCATATGTGGAAGTGGTCAACCACTTTCCGTATGTGCATATATGGAAGACATTCAACTTTCATATATGCACATATACAAAAGTGGTTGGCTTTTTTATCCCCCGGTCTAGGGATAACTAAGGAGATTATGTCTCGAGGCCCACAGGTCCTAGACATGGAGTAACGAGAGCCATATCGACTTGAGCATGACCCTGGTGGGCCCATCTTTTCATTCTTCAGTGCCTCCACTTTGTCATCAGTAACAACATCCATCACCTCAGCCTGGTCCTGTAGAAAAAATGGATATTTCTCCATGAGGTAATGAATCCAGGTATCATGGTATGTGTCACCCCCAGTTTAGGGATAATTAAGGAGATTATGTCTCTAGGCCCATAGGTCCTAGACATGGAGTACCGAGATCTAGATCGACTTGAGAATGGCCCTTGAGGGCCCATCTTTTCATTCTTCAGTGCCTCCACTTTGTCAGCAGCAACAACATTTATCACCTCGGCCTGGCCCTGTAGAAGAAATGGATCTTGCTCCATGAGGTAATGAGTCTAGGTATCATGGCATGTGTCACTTTGATCCTCAAAACCCTTGAATATATGCATTTAATTCTTTTTGTTTCTAACGAATGCTTGGATCTTATACCTATCCACTTGACCATATATGGGGGAATGACAGGATGCCCTAGTAAGCTAGTGCCCATAGGTTTTGAGTTGCCACTAGGGGGATTCATGATAATCCATCGTCCGCTCCAACCATACTTACCACTTTCCATATTTCTCCTTCTCATCCATCTCATTACACTAGTCTAGGTATTGGGTTGGAAAAATATTTAAGGGGTGTACCTCACCTTATGGGAAGAAGGGGCTAAAGGCCCAGAGGGTAAAAGTAGCTGGAAAAAATATAGAAGCCAAAGAATGAAACCTTGAGATGCTTTGCCTAGGGATCCCCAAGAAAGAAGATAAAAGATTCTTAGCAAGAAACAGAGGGACCCATAGAAATAATAAAACAAGACCCAGTTGGAGGATAGTGTTGGATCATATTGTCATTGATGCAAATGGTTTGATTGGTTGATGTCATTGATTGATGTCAAGTGATTGATTGATGCCAAAGGATTGATTGATTGATGATTGATGTCAAATATAATATGTATTGTCCTTGATGAGAATGGATAGACATAAAGTAAATGATGCATATGATGTCATGCATAGATGAATATGGATCACTGAGTTGTCATTGATACATGATGCAAAGATGAAGATGGATCGATGTGGTTTCCTTGTTATATGATGCATAGTTAAGATTGATCATTATAGTCTTATCATGGTTGATAAAGTGCACAAATGGATGAACTCCAAAGTGGTCCCCATATGGTGAAAGCCCTCATAGGAAGATGCTTTATGGTTGAGTTATCCTATAAGTATGGTTGGAGAATCCATACTTATATGTGAAATAACAAGATGAAGATCAGTTAAACTATCCTAGATGGATAGTGTTTGTCATGCCATTTCCGATGGTATGTGGAATGTCACATAACCCCTCACGGTTTGAGAGTTATGGCCTTACAAATATTGGAGGACCCTCATATGTTGGCTTGAAGTCTCAAAAGGTCAAAGAAGTCAAGTGCTTAAAAAGAAGAAATCATTATTTAAATGATAAAGTAAAGTGACAAAGTCAAGAAGGATTATTTAAATAATAAAGTGAAGTGACAAAATCAAAGAAGATTATTTAAATGATAAAGTGAGGTGACAAAGTCAAGAAGGAATATTTAAATGATAAAGTAATGGAGAACTTTCTAATTATGGAAAGTGGTTAACCCTAAAATGAAGAAATAACCTAGATTTGGGTTAAGTGACCTAGAAGATGAAGAGTATAAATAAGAGGCTAGGGTCTCTTGTGAAAAGTACATTTTTGGGAGTATCTCTTGTGTAACTTTTGTGTGTATCTCTTGAGAATGATTGAAGATCTATTCTGAGAGAGAGAGAGAGAGAGGAGGATCTCATGGATGCGTCAAAGTTTCGGCAATGTCTGAGATCTTTACGGAGAAAGTTTCAGAAGTTCATAAACCCTATTTTCTGATACATACATGGGTTGTCTGTGTATAGGGTGCATACAATACATGGGTTGTCTGTGTATAGGGTGCATACATACATGGGATGGCTATGTATAGGGTGAGTACATGTTGGTAAAGCCATGGAAACTTGAGAAGATGAAGATGCAGAGGTTCCAGATTCTGAGATTAAGCTCCCAGGAAGGTCTATAGTGCTCAGATACATCAGATCTATCCATTGGTTCAAAAGTTATGGTTACATGGTTGTCTTGATGGATACTCTTTCTTGTTGTTTGGTGAATGCTTAAGTCATTCTTAGTATGGTTGTTATGATGTGGTTTGAGTTGGTTGATGGAGTGAGAAACACTCTTATGATTCAGTATTGATATGATGGCTATAGTATATTGGTTGTTTACACATGTTTGAGTAGCATTCATATTGTATAGTTGAGAAGCATGAATAAGCTATCGGAGAGCTTGGATGTGTTGTGACTGGCTGGTGGTCAGTTTGGACAGTGAAAGATAGAAGATAATGTGATTTCAAGTTGCAGAAGATCTGAGCATGTGAAGCAAAGAAAAACCCTAGTTGCTCAGAAGTATACGCATGTTGCATTATAGATTGGCTGCATACATACACAGGTTGTAGTGAGCCAGGGCATGTACACACGCGGGTTGCACTACTGACAGGTCGCATACCTGTGACAGATTGATATTTGTGGAGGATTGTTGCCTCATCTCAGTTGGTGCTTAGGATGTAAGCTGATTCTTGCATATAGAGATGGTGCTCTTGTAGAGTTGTACTCTATTCAGTTGTTGTTGAAAAATCCCAAGGATTATAATCCATAATAAAAAGAAAATTGTACATACATCTTGTGTTCTTTGTGTTACTTGTGGATATGATTTGTTGATGATATATTGCTAATATATGTTGATGATATATGTTCACATCTAACTGGTTATAAATGACAGCAATGAGTAATGAGTAAATGTTGAATGCTAACTAATGAGTTTTGTGTAAGAGGGAAGTTTTGGAGAAAAGAGCCCCACACACATTCACCCCCCCTTCTAAGTGTGGTAGGTGTGTCCAACCATTGGTATCAGATAGAGCCTTCATTAAAAGCCTTAACAATCTTGAAGGAGATCCATAGACACACAAATGGATGATGAAGTTCCAATTCTTGATGAGGAAAATTGTTCTACATGGAGAATAGATATGAGAGTACATTTGAAGGAAATGGGAGCGGCTATTTGGAAGGCATCTGTTGGTGGATCAATTTCCTTGAAGAACAAGTCAAAGTTTGCAACTCAAAAGGAAGGAAAGAAGAATGATGCATTGACTCTCAATTTCTGAGAAGTAGGGACACCTTCAGAAGTGGGTGAAAAATATTGAGCAACCAGAGAAGAATGGAAGCCTTAAGGGAGGCTCAAGTGTGTCATCTATTGAAGCATAAGCGGGTGACAGTGGTATCGATTGTGTACATACACAGGTTGACCTTGAATAGGTCGTGTACATATGTGAGATGTCTATGCAGCAGGCCGCGCATATGTGGTAAAGCCTTGGGGAAAAGGCAATGCACATGGGTTGCAACTTGATGTGATGGTATAACACTCTGTTGCAAGGTATGACATTGTTTATTCCAGGTTCTGACACTGTTTGCTGCAGGTTTTCATGATTCTATATTGGATTATGTAAGGTGATGATGTAAAATAAAATATTGGGTGCATGGCACTAACCTATGGGTATGGATTGATGCATTTTTTTGTTGAAGAACAATGTTGTTTATGGAAGTGAAGTTATGACACCTTGGTCATGTGATATATCTTATGATGTATTGTTGGAAAACTTTATGCATGCATTTTGCATATGGATGGGCTACATATTGGGACATTTAGTTGGTGAGTTGATGAGGTGATCATGTTGTACATCATTGATGATCTATAGTTGATGCATGATTGGCACATTTCTAGTATATTGGTAGAGGCACCTACTAGCAATTTGATTGGCACAAATTTTATGGAGGATTTGGCATACATGTATGAGAATTCATCATGTTGTGGTATTGGTGCATGATTGATGTACCTGCTTGGTACAAGTGGTGATACATGTTATTGTACATGTTTGGTACACTCATATATGGAATATGCTTGGTGATAATACATCATTGGTATTACTTGACTAGCACAACAATTGGTATTTTCTTGAGATACATGGTTATGGCACTTGATTCATGATGGAGACATATTATGAGTAATAGGACACATTGTTTGGCATGTTGGTAGATTCACATGGTTGGCATAGTTGGCATATTGGTAGATGCACATGTTGGAATATGTGTGATGCATTCCATTGATGTGATCTTTTGGCACATTGTATGATGTTGATGTAAATGGATGATGTGCATGATGAGCACACATTTTGGTATAGGAAGTACTTGGTTGATATTCTTACTCATTATTCTCTATTTTATTGTTGATGTATATTTTATTTCATGATGGTTGGTATGGCATGAATTTGATGCATGAACAGGTCCAAGGATCATCATATGGTAGCATATTGTTCATATTGCAGAGAAGATAGGGCGAGACATACCCATAGGGGGAGTCATTCTTCTTCCCATGGTACTAGGAGGAGAAAAGAGCCCTATACTTGAAGAAAGAGCATGGAGGCATTGTTCCAGGGGGAGCAATGGTCACAGGGGGAGTATGACCGATGTGTCTTCAACATTACATCAGATTGATATCCCTTGTTCAAAAGGGGAGATATTATTCAGAGGAAGATCAAAGACATTTAGACAAGGGGAGCAGCCCCAAGGAAAGTTCAAGCAGGGGGAGAAGCCTCAAGGGGAGAATGAGCATTTGCCATTGATGTCAAAGGGGGAGAGATAATCACATTGATGTGATTGATGTTTATTGATGGGGAGAGATAGTCACATTGATATGTTTGATGACTATTGATGTAGAGGATGCATTGTCTACATGTTGACATCAATGTTGGTATTGCCATCAATGCCAAAGGGGAAGAGTGTTGGATCATGTTGTCATTGATGCCAATGGTTTGATTGATTGATGTCAAGTGATTGATTGATGCCAAAGGATTTATTGATTGATGATTGATGTCAAATGTAATATGTATTGTCCTTGATGATAATGGATAGAATTCAATTAAATGATGCATATGATGGCATGCATAGATGAAGATGGATCAATGAGTTGTCATTGATACATGATGCAAAGATGAAGATGGATCGATGTGGTTTCCTTGTTATATATTGGATAGTTAATATTGCTCATTATAGTCTTATCATGGTTGATAAAGTGCACAAATGGATAAACTCCAAAGTGGTCCCCTTATGGTGAAAGACATCATGGGAAGACACTTTATGGTTGAGTTATCCTAGAAGTATGGTTGGAGAACCCATACTTATATTTGAAATAACGAGATGAAGATCAGTGAAGATTTTGGTGAAACTATCCTAGATGGATAGTGTTTGTCATGCCATTTCCGGTGGTATGTGGAATGTCACATAACTCCTCATGGTTTGAGAGTTATGGCCTTATGAAGATTGGAGGACCCTCATATGTTGGCTTAAAACCCCAAAAGGTCAAAGAAGTCAAGTGCTTGATAAGAAGAAATCATTATTTAAATGATAAAGTAAAGTGACAAAGTCAAGAAGGATTATTTAAATAATAAAGTGAAGTGACAAAATCAAACAAGATTATTTAAATGATAAAGTGAGGTGACAAAGTCAAGAAGGAATATTTAAATGATAAAGTGATGGAGAACTTTCTAATTATGGAAAGTGGTTAACCCTAAAATGAGGAAATAACCTAGATTTGGGTTAAGTGACCTAGAAGATGAAGAGTATAAATAAGAGGCTAGGGTCTCTTGTGAAAAGTACATTTTTGGGAGTATCTCTTGTGTATATTTTGTGTGTATCTCTTGAGCATGATTGAAGATCTATTCTGAGAGAGAGAGCATGAGGAGGATCTCATGGACGCATCAAAGTTTCGGCAATGTCTGAGATCTTGACGGTGAAAGTTTTGGAAGTTCAGAAACCCTATTTTATAAGGCGTACGCGGGTTGTCTATGTATAGGGTGTGTACAGTACGCGGGTTGTCTGTGTATAGGGTGTGTACGTGCGTGGGTTGGTTTTGTATAGGGTGAGTACATGTTGGTAAAGCCATGGAAACTTGAGAAGATGAAGATGCAGAGGTTCCAGATTCTAATATTAATCTCCCAGGAAGGTCTACAGTGCTCAGATACATCAAATCTATCCATTGGTTCAAAAGGAATGGTTACATGGTTGTCTTGATAGATACTCTTTCTTATTTTTTGGTGAATTCTTAAGGCATTCTTGGTATGGTTGTTATGATGTGGTTTGAGTTGGTTGATGGAGTGATCAACACTCTTATGATTCAATATTGATATGATGGCTATAGTATACTAGTTGTTTACACATGTTTGAGTAGCATTCATATTGTATAGCTGAGAAGCATGAATAAGCTATTGGAGAGCTTGGATGTGTTGTGACTGGCTAGTGGTTAGTTTGGACATCGAAAGACAAAAGAGAATGTGATTGCAGGTTGCAAAAGATCTGCGCATGTGAATCAAAGAATACCCCTAGTTTCTCAGAAGTATAAGTATGTTGCATTATAGATTGGTCGCATACATACGCAGGTTGTAGTGAGCCAGGGCGCGTACACACATGGGTTGCACTACTGACAGGTCGCATACCTGTGATAGATTGATATCTGTGGAGGATTTTTGCCTCATTTCAGTTGGTGCTAAGGATTTAAGTTGAGTCTTGCATATAGATTTGGTGCTCTTGTAGAGTTGTACTCGATTTAGTTGTTGTTGAAAAATCCCAAGGATTGTAGTCTGTAATAAAAAGAAAATTGTACATACATATTGTGTTCTTTGTGTTCCTTGTGGAGATGATTTGGCGATGATATATTGATGATATATGTTGCTAATATATGTTCACATCTAACTGGTTATAAATGAAAACAATGATTAATGAGTAAACGTTGAATGCTAACTAATGAGTTTTGTGTAAGAGGGAAGTTTTGGAGAAAAGAGCCCCACACTCATTCACCCCCCCTCCAAGTGTGGTAGGTGTTTCAACAGATAGGGGGTCTCATCATGAGCCATCCTATTAAGTCCATGGGCATGTAGTAGTATGACACTACCAATAGTTTATCACCACACCAGGGTAGTGGCTCTTAGTGGCATATCCAAGAGAAAGGTTGTCTCATCATGAGACAACCTTCTCATTTCCATGAAATGATTGTGGGTAACTTTGCCACCACTGGTCACCACGCTAGGGCAGTGTCCCGTAACTAGCTTCTTGAAGAAAAAGAAATACAATAAAGACAAAAGGCATGACTGGGCTTGGAAACATTTGCATCCATGACAAGTGCAGCTCACCCTCTACATAGGCACCCACATGCAAGCCATACATTTCCCTACTATCATTGTACCCCTTTCCCAGACATCCCTTAGCCACTTTGTCCACTCACATGGCTTAGATTTGATCTCTCCCAGAAACATCTCACATCTAGTGAGCACTAGCCCAATAGGACGTCCTAGCGTTTCCTCTAAACTTGGCTTGTAGATTAGTACAATGTGTTTGAGCACTGGTCCGGGTAAAGGGAGTTTTATGCACATGTTTAATAACTTGATGATTAGATGTGATTGACATTGCTATGATCTTTGTGACTTATGAGCCCATGGAGGGTGTATCTATTGATGTTTTAGGACCATACCCAATGGATAGGTACCCTTATGTATAGGTACACATGGGGAGATGATTAGTTCAGACCTCCATGGGGCTGAAAGCTCACCAGATGGATGTTGAGACCCAAGCAGGGGGCAGAGAAAAATAATAGGATTTGCACTGGAGAAAAGAAGGATGCTCCACAAGAGGAAACTTGGCAGACCCGTACTGAGGGGGTTTGTGCCCTTTCCACTAGGACGTAGGCCTTGAAAGGCCCATGACATCACCTAGGACATCCATGAAATCATCTAGTACTTGTGGATGTTTTGGGAGATAGCTATGTGCCAAGTGGCACGTGTGGTAGGTTCCTGAGGCCCAAGAAGGCCCAACGTTTTGCTCCAGAAAGCTAAAGTTTCCCTAAAAGGGCCTAACGTCACCCTAAAATGGAATGAAATCATCATTTATACTTGATTTAGGGTTTTAATTATGAAATTTAATGTAAAATAGTTATTTGATGTAAATTTGGCCATATCGGCTTTTTTGACCTAAAATAAAATTAATGATCATTGGTATGGTATAAGTAGAGAGATAAAACTCTCTTTTTCTCATCATCTTTCACTCACACTTGTGTGAGGTCTGAAATTTGTGCCCTCATTAGGGTTTATTGGATGAAATTCTAGTTCGCACTTGTTGAAGGAGGGCTATTTTTGGTGTAATTGGCATTTTTCTTGGTGGAAAGTCTACAACTAGGGTTTTGCATTGATGATACATGGTGAATGCGAGTAAATTTCTATAATTCTTCTCTTACTTGAATGGTTATGGTGTTTTACTTTACATTTGATTAATTTATGAAATTGCTAGCTCAAACCCTAGGGATCAAGCAAATGTTATTGTCCTTGTTCTAATTGTTATCTACCTACTAGATTGTGCCAAGGAGTTGTTTGCTTTTGAAGCCATTGCTAGGGCCTTGCCACTGCAGCACCATATCACTTGTTCTTCATCCTAGCCATTTTCACTTTGATCATTGAGTTAAAGAAGGAGGAAGACCTACTAAGGCCTAGGGTTACCTACACTTTAGTAGTTTTGTTCCCCTAGGGTTTGGTGGTTGAAGCCTTGGCTTACCAACACTTCATCCATCAAATTCCTCTTGTCTTTGGCTCTATTACTATCATCTTTCTCCTTCAATTATTGATGCTACTTGTTTACTCTATTTTCCCTATGAAGGCACTCGTCTAAGATCTCTCTCTCTCTCTCTTAAGTGTTTTGATCACAACTTTCAAACATCCAAATCTTTGAACAAATACTAACACCTTCTAACCCTAGTTTAGATTGACCTGCTAACCTTATTGTTTCTATTATTCATTTGAGTTATAGTCATACTTTGCATCATTTAAAGATTCTTCAAGAAATAGAAAATATTGACTAATGCATAGGCTTATTTGCTTATGATGAATGTTGGTGTTATTATATTGATGATCAGTCATTCTTGCTCATTCTGAAGCTTTTATAAAGCATTTATTGTGAAGTATTGTCTTATGATTATCACTGCTATAGATATTTGATTGCTTCATCAATATATTAGTCAATTTATTGTATTGAGAAAGTCTCTAATTATATGAAGTACTAACCAGCAAGTACTCTTGCAAATCTATAGTTTTCATGTTGCTTTGTTCCGAGTAGATACACTTCTGGTTTATCATTTCTTTATTGGCTATTTAGCTGGACTTTCTGATCGGTGGTGACTTGTGAGAGGGAAACATTTACTTAGTCTTTTATCCTTTGCCTTCTCAAAACCCCAGGTCACCGGGGATGTCTCCCCTGGGCCTACAACCCTAAATAAAAGGAGACATCATGTTGAGGTGACAGTGATAGGATTGTCTCCCATTACATCAATTTGTCTTCATTTCCCTTTTCTCTTCTATTAAAGTACAAATTGCTAACAGGCTTTTGTATATGCTCATATACGGAAACCAACCACTTTCTGTATATGCACATATATGAAAGTGGTCAACTTTCGTATATGCATGTATACAAAAGTGGCCAGCTTCTATATATGCACATATAAGGAAGTGGACCACTTCTTTATATGCGCATATATGGAAGCCACCTTTCATATATGCGCATATACGGAAGCCACCTTTCATATATGAGCATATACGAAAGTAGACCACTTTCATATATGCGCCATATACGGAATCTGCCTTTCGTATATGCGCATATATGGAAGTGGTTAGCTTCTGTATATGTGCGTATACGGAAACTGACCACTTATGTATATGCACATATATGGAAGTGGTCGGATTTTGTATATGGGAATATACGAATAGTGGCTTCTGTATATATGCATATACGATAGTGGTCAGTTTTTCTATATGCGCATATATGAAAGTCCACCACTTACATATATGTGCATATACGAAAGTGGTCGGCTTCCATGTATGTGCATATACAAAATTCAACCACTTTTGTATATGCACATATACAGAAGCCACCTTCCATATATGCATATTTATGGAATTTGTCGGCTTCTATATATGCGCATATATGGAAGCCAAACACTTACGTATATATCTGTATACGATAGTGGCTGACTTTTGTATATGCACATATATGGAAGTTGGTCGGCTTCTATATATGCACATATACGAGATTTGGCCACTCACGTAGATGTGCATATATGGAAGTCATCCACTTATTTATATGCGCATATATGTAAGTGGTGGGATTTTGTATATGCACATATATGAAAGACGGTCACTTCTGTATATTTTCATATACAGAAGCTGACTACTTTCATATATGCACATATACAAAATCTACCTTTCATATATGCACATATACAAAAGTAGCTCTTCTGTATATGTGCAAATACAAATCCAACCACTTTTGTACATGCACATATGAAAAAGATGACCACTCACATATATGTGCATTTATGGAAGCCCACCACTTCTGTAAATGCACATATATGGAAGCCACCTTCTGTATATGCTCATATACGGAAGTAGCGAGCTTCCATATATACGAAAGTGGTCGATTTCTGTATATGTTCATACATGGAAGTCAATCCATATAAAGAAGCCACCTTGCACATATACAGAAGTGGTCGAATTTCGTATATGCACATATTTGAAAGTTGACCACTTCTAATTTTGTGCATATATGGAAGTGGTTGGCTTCCATATATGCGCATACAAAAGTGGTTGTATTTTGTATGTGAGCATATACAGAGTACGAATGACTTTTGTATATGTGCATATATTAAAGTCAGCCACTTTCATATGCACATATATGGAAGTCGACCACTTCTGTATATTCACATATATGGAAGTGGTCGACTTTTGTATATGCACATATACAAAAGTCTACCACTTCCATATATGTGCATATATGGAAGCCACCTTTCATATATGTGCATATACGTAAGCCGACCACTTTCATATATGTGCATATATGAAAGTGGTTGATTTCTGTATATGTCCATATACATAAGCCAACCACTTCCATATATGCACATATACAGAAGGTGGCTTCCGTATATGGTGCATACACGAAAGTGGTAGACTTTTGTATATGTGCATTTACGAAGGGTGGATTTCGTATATGCGGAAGCTGACCACTTCCTCATATGAATATAAATAAAAGGTGGCTTTTGTATATGCACATATATGGAAGTGGTCGAATTCCATATATGTACTGCATATATGGAAGCTGACCACTTCTGTATATGTGCATATATAGAATCCGACCACTTCCATATATGCGCATATATGGAAGTCAACTACTTTCGTATATGTGCATATATGGAAGTTTATCACTTAAATATATGTTCATATAAATAAGTGGTTGTATTCTGTATATGCGCATATATTAAAGTCGACCACTTCTGTATATGTGCATATATGGAAGTGGCCGGCTTCCATATATGAGCATATACAAAAGTGGTTGACTTTTGTATATGTGCATATATGGAATCTGACCAAATTCAGTATATGAACACATATGAAATTCAACCACTTTGGTATGCACATATATGGAATCTGACCACTTCTTATATGTGCATATATGGAAGTGGTCGACTTTCATATATGTGCATATATGGAAACTGACCACTTCCATATATGCGCATATATGGAAGTCGTCAGTTTCTGTATATGTGCATATACAAAAGTCATCCACTTCCATATATGTGCTTATATGGAAGCCGACTACTTCCGTATATGCACATTTATAGAAGTTGGATTCAATATCTATGCATATACGGAAGCACATATATATGGAAGCAAAATTTCGTATATGCACATTTACGCAAGGCTTCCAACTTCTGTAAATGCACATTTACGGAAGCCACCTTCAATAAATGCACATTTACAGAAGGTAGCTTTCGTATATGCTCATATATGGAAGATAACTTCCATAAATGCGCATATGTAAAAGCCAAATTTTGTATATGTGTGCTTTCGTTTATGTGTGCTTCTGTATATGCGCATTTATGAAAGTTGGCTTTCGTATATGTGCATATATTGAATCCAATTTTTGTAAATGCACATTTATGGAAGTTGGATTTCGTATATGCGCATTTATGGAAATTGTCTTCCGTATATGCATGCTTCCGTATATGCTCATATATGGAAGCCAATTTACATATATATGCATTTACAGAAGAAACCTTCTGTAAATGGAAATATATGGAAGCGCACATATATGGAAATCAACTTCCATATATACACATATACAAAAGTATCCTTCCATAAATGCTCATAAACTGAATCCAACTTTCATAAATGCACATATACAAAATCATGCATATACCGAATCCAACTTTTGTGAATGTGCATTTACGGAAACTAGCAACTTCTGTAAATGCACATTTATGGAAGTTGGATTGAATATATGCAAATATACATAAGCATGTATATATGGAAGCCAAATTCCATATATGCACATTTATGGAAGGCTTCCAACTTCCGTAAATGCACATTTACGGAAGCCACCTTCAATAAATGCACATTTGCGCAAGGTAGCTTTCGTATATGCGCATATACTGAAGCATGCATATACGAAATCCAACTTCCACAAATGTGCATATACAAACGCCAACTTCTATATATGCGTTCTTTCATCTATGTGTGCTTTCGTATATGCACATTTATGGAAGTTGACTTCTATATATGCGCATTTATGAAAATTAGCTTCTGTATATGTGTGCTTATGTATATGCGCATATACTAAATCCAACTTTTGTAAATATGCATTTACGAAAGTTGGCTTCCATACATGCATATTTATGGAAGTTGACTTATGTATATGTGTGCTTTCGTATATGCTCATATATGGAAGCCAACTTACATATATGATGAACTCCATGATTGGCCTTTATTTTATTCCCTTCGATTGAAGTAGTGTCATCACTAAAATAGATTATTCTTTCCAACAAATCTGCACCATTACCAACAAGTGGAAAATCAACAAGTTTATCGGTCACTGATATAGGAGTAAAATGGGCACCCATTGTAGACCAAAAAATTGTTGTTTCTGTCCCTTCCTTTACATGATTTAAATTAACACAAGGTCTCAAAAAGTTGGAAAAATTGGTCACTAGTTATTGGTTATCTTGGTTTTGTTAAGGAGTTGTCACTATGGTTCTATTTGAAAATATGTATGATTGAAGTGGATCTTATTCCATTACCACTAGGAAACAAATAATTCATGCAAAAATTCCAGTTCCATCCTTGTTACACAAAAAAAGGGAGGAAACAAAACATAATAGCATATAGTGGAAATTTAAAAACCACTGTATGGGAGGGTTTAACTTTAGTGGAATGGATTACTGGAGACGAGAAGGTATGTCAGTGGAGATCTGGGAAATATTAGAGATAAAACCCTCCCGTGGGAGGATTTGTATGGCATAAGATGATGCTTCTTCCCTCATCCTACAGATACTTGACATATACTTAGTCAGCTAAGTGATAATACATTAACAATTGATATGCAAAAGAGTTGACACTGTAGCACATGTCAACCCTGGAAAATCACCAACTGGAGAGTTTTCATCTAACAAAGCATGTTCCAAGGGAGGAATATCACCAGAAGAAGATCCTATACCTATAATATAACAATGTAATATTCATTAGAATCCACATTGGCATATAAAATAATACAGACTTGAAACATAGATTACATCAATTGAGATTTCCACCAATTGTACCTGTAATGGTAGGAAAACTAGAATGACACTGCATCCATCTACGTCATTGGATTGAAGCCAAATTTGTGGGTTGTTGCACCCCTGCAAACATTCACCTATTGTTCCATTAAAAAATGGTGATGCCTATATATACTAATATTAATATATTGATCTCACCACTCTACAAAATTCACTTGGGACAATAGAGGATGCATTGTTGGCATGAGGACTACCTCGCTTATTAAGGTGTGGAAAATGAAATGGTTCATATTCAAATGCAGAATCAAATTTCCAATCTGCCACTTCTATTGCTTCTTTTGTTTTTCTATTTAGGGATAAGGAAGCTCTTCTTCCTCTTCAAAGATGTCCTTTTCAAATGGATAATGGATAAGATAATAAAGAGGAAATACATAAAATAAGGAATAACTAAGAGAAAGGGTAAAAGGAAATTACAAAGCATATCTGTATACCCTACATATAAATATAGGAGGAAAAGTTAGAATTTGATATGGGGCACTTAAATTGCTATGTATTCATTGGAATTAAGATAAAGGAAGAATTGCTAAAATCACAATTTGTATTATTCAAATGTCAATTATTGGGATAAAATTGCAAATATACATTTATCTAAAATTATTTGCAAATTGGAATAATGGGGCAATGGCTCCTTATCCCACATTGAAAAGATAAAGCAATGGGTTCATAATTAGCTAAAGTGATAAACATTTAGGAAGTGAATGGGCCCAAGATATAAAAGAATGCTAGGAAAAGGGTTGGATCTAGAGTAATTCTCGTAAAATGAAAAGTAATTGTAACACCATGTTTCCCCCAGTCTGTAAATATAACTATATGGGCCAAGGAACTATGGAAAACTTAAAAGTGTGAATGTTTGATTTGATGGACCTTGTGTAGAAGGTCGATGAATGTAAATTCTGATTATTTTAATAGAAAATGGTTACGTGTTGCATGACTGCTGAAAGAGGGGATGTGCTAAGAGAGAGACCACGAAATGTTGTGAAAGGTGGTGGAGGGGACCAGGAATGGTTGCGTTAACCTCCACCGAACCAATACCATGCTGGAATTAATTTTCTTAGATAAGAACAACCCTCCGACTAGGAATGCATTCTCGTCAGGCTGGTAGGTGGGAAGGCCTCCTCAAGAGTTAATGAGGGATGGGGCAGATTTCCCATCGGTAAGGCTTCCGGACTTGACCACGGACTGGGGGATTCGATCCACATGCAATATTGCTGAGGGAGGAAAGAAAGGAAGTGTGGTGGATAGAGGGAGACGAGAAAAGAAAATGTGGAGACGAGAGAGGAATCTCTCGGGTCTGAGGAAGAACTGAAAGAGGAAACAGTAAGTTCTGATCACATAAAATAGAGATTGAACCAGGATAAGGAGAGTAACCTTCGTCCTTATCTATTTATATATTGGGAGAAGGAGAGTAACCTTTTTCCCTACCTTCTGTTGAGTTGGAAGTAAGAGATTGAATCTCAAAGTATCGTGGCTTGAGATTGGGGGTGGTCAGTGATAAATCCATTGGGAGTGACTGAGTCTATGGTTGGGTGGAAACGAGAATCCCTTTCAACAGTTGCATCACCCTATATGGTTCTGATAAGTGTTTTCTTCCCTTATGCTTTGAATTGTAATTAATGGATGTATGCAAGTATTTATATGTCTATAAAGGGTTTTTTATCTATGTTAAATAATTAAGTTATGAATATGTGTTCATTCCCTTGAAAACCTATATGTCTGCTTGATTTTTCCCATACGTCCATGTTTAGTTACTCAAAGGCACTCTCCTAGGGAGCTACATCACCATTCCAGATTTAGAGCAAGCCTCTTGGCATAGTTATCGTCGCGGTAAACCCACAAGTTACCTTGCCTTGACTAAGAGCTTAGAGTCCTGCAAATTGGGAAGGTGTTCCCTTCAAACCAGTAGTCTAGGAACCTTGGAGCTTGAAGCTCCAAGATGTGTAATTGTTGTGAGATGTCGATCAACGTCAAGAGGTGACCAAGCATCAAAGAACCAGAGAAGAGGAATGCCAGGAGGGAGAAAATGATTTCCTTTTAGGAAATCCTTTGAACTAATTTATTGAAATTCCCGAATGCAAGGAGTGCGTGGGAAATCAAAATCCTTTAAGGATCAAGCTCAGAAGGGATAGCACTTATCATAAGTGTTGATGAAATCCAAGACTAGAACTCGTAGGAGGAGCAAAGGTTTAAAACCTTTGAAGACTGATAGGAGCAATAGTGGTCGTTGGATCACAATGAAAAGGATCGACAGTCGTCGAATCTGAGGAAGGTGCATGAGTCTTAACGTTCTCATGCACAGGAGAGAGAACCTGTCAAGGTTTTAGACTCAAAGTTTCTGAAACCCGAAGAGCCATAAACCCAAAGTAGAATCTAGGTTGTCCGATCACAAGAACAGATCTAAGCCGTCAGATTGTTCATGGAAAACTTCAAGTGTTAGATCGCTAGAGTGGATCTGAACCATCAGATACCGTGAATCTGGGAGGAGGCAAGTTTGAAACTTGAGATTCCCGAAGCATGGAAAGTTGAAGGGCTAGAGTAAATCTAGACCATTGCATATAGGAGGACACATGTCAATAGGTCAAAAGATTCAGAGGAAGGAGAAGGTCAAAGTGTTGAAACACCCAAAGTCCCGAAGTGATTCATAGCCATTGGATTCATAGGACACGTGGCACAAATCCGTGAACTTCGGGTAAGGTCCCGAAGTGATTCATAGTCGTTGGATTTGGAGGACATGTGGCACAAATTCATGAACTCCGGGTAAAGTCCCGAAGTGATTCATAGTCGTGGATTCAGAGGACACATGGCGCAAATCCGTGAACTATGGGTAAATTCCCAAAGTGATTCATAGCCATTAGATTCAGAGTACACGTGGTGAAAATCTATGAGCTCCGGGTGAAGACCTGAAGTAATCCTCGATCGTTAGATCAGGAGGACATGCGTTGGGGGATTGTAGCCTTCAGATAAAAGTCACTAGAGAAAATTTTTGAGATTTGAGATCTCAGAAATCTAAAACCTGAAGGAGATCTCAACCGTCGATCGAGAAGAGGGTTGGAGGACCACTGATTTGGGTTAAATGGTCAAACACCCAAAGTGGAAGAAAAACCATTGATCGAGCAGGATATGTGTCTGCAGATCATTAGCTCTAGAAGTTTGAAGTATGGAAGAAGCAGGGTTTGAGATTTCAAAACCTTGAAGTCGAAAACTACGAAGAGATCATAGTCGTTGATCTAGGAGGGACAGATCTAGTTCGTAGATTTGAGAGGCATGGATCTGAACCATCGACTCAGATAGTATCTTCAAGATCATGAGATCAATGAATGCATATAATTGTGGGGACATGAGTTGCGTGAAGTTTAAAATATCGAGGGTGGGCCGCAATTCAAACCGTGGTTTCATCAGGAGGACACATAGAGACTTGAAAAGGATTGTGGGCCCAAAAGTAGTTTGAATCCAAACCACTTGTGGCCGCACCCGCAATTGCATGGTCATCTCCAAGGTCACATCTAAGGAAAGGCCAAGAGAAAAGGGGCTAACGCCAACTCCGAGACTTCGCTGAAGTGGGAAGGAGAAGGTCATGGGTATCATAAGACCTGCATCAGAGGCAGAAAGGGCCTGTGTCTTATTTAGAGGTGAGACTATCATGGTCTCAAAGTCTCGTTTGATTTAGAATCGGAGAATCTTGACTGGAGGCTCGGGCTGAGTCCTAGATTTTCCAAATTAGAACCGTAGAGAGAAAAAGGATTTGTTCCTTTAAGGAGGATGTAATTTTTTTTAATTTTTTTCTTTGCCCCATCGTGGGTGTGTTACAAATTGGTATCAAAGCATAGTTACAACACTTGACCTGCTTGGGCTCATGTACGACTCACTTAAAAAATCTATTTGGATTACTTTTAAAAGAATGACACTCTACCTTACCTCTTTCTTAAAAAGTCTAATTATAAATGTTATTAAAGAAAAGAATGAAACTTTCTACTGAGTGTATGCATTTAATAAATTGAACTGTGTATTGTTCATGAACTAATAGACTATTAGCTAACAATGAGTTTTTTTGTCAACACTTGAGCAGTCAGTAAATCATGGGAAAAACTTAAATACTAAATGATGGTGACGTGTCATGAAGTGGGGGATGGCTCCCACAATAGAGATGAAGAATTTGATGAAAGGAGAGAGGTGGAAACCCCTCTAAATCTGGCTGAAATTTTAAGGAGCCTCAGGGCCGAGTTACAAAGTTCCAAGGTTGACAACGAGAGATTGATAAAGGAGAAAGAGAAACAAAAAGAAATTAACGCAGTCTTTCTACATAGCTTATCCGACATACAGAGGCAACTGCAGCATGAACCCGCAACCAGACATGTGGACCGATGACACAAGAAGAGAAGTCAGAGTCCAACTGAGATCCAAAAACATGACTCCATAAGTGACCCCACTGGGAGAAGTATCACAAAGAAGGTCCAACCTGGAGGTAGGGGACACTCATCGGGAGAATCCTCTAGAAAGGAAGCTAACAACTCTGAAGGATATTCTGAGCAGATCTGGCTCACATTCTCAAAGGAAAGGAAAGAAGTGGAAGCGTTCCAAAACCCATGGTCCTGAAGAGTTCAAGAAAGCCAAACCACCCTCTTTCGATGGATATATTAAGAAGGGAGAAGAGGTGGAAGCTTGGCTGATTGGTTTAAAGAAGTATTTCAGAGTCCATGACTACTCTGAAAACTTGAAGACTCAAATAGCCATATTCAACCTGAATGGAAAGGCTTCCATATGGTGGGAAGACCTTAGGAATGTGAAAGGAGTTCATGAGAAGGAATTTTCATGGAAACAGTTCAAGAAATACTTTAGGAAGCAATATCTTTCAGAAAAATACATGGATGGGAAAACTAAGGATATGTATGAGCTCAAGCTGGGGTAGCTCACCATAGATGAATTTGTCAATAAATTTCTTGAACTACTGAGGTATGTACCCTACATAAAAGATGAAAAAGAAAAAATGCAGTGGTTCATTAGTGGGTTACCTCAGACCTACTGGGATAGGATTGAGTTCAACGAGCCAAAGACCTTAGGAGAAGCTATCTGGAAGGTGAGGTACTGTTATGAACAATTTGGGAGTAAGACAAGACCCCACGAAGATTGGAAGAAGAGGAGTAGTGCGGGATTCCAGAAGAAGGGGTTTAAATCCTCAAGATTTAAGAACTATGAAAAATATTCTAGAATGATCCTTCCTACTAGAAGTGTATATCAGAAACATTTCCCTTCTCAGAGTGGAAATAAACCTTTTAAGACAGTCCCAGCAAAGATCGATAACCTAAAGAAAGAACCCTTAAAATGTTGGGGTTGTGGAGAGGATCATAAATTGAGGGACTGCCCACACCGACAATAGAACAGTAAGAGAGTATACAATATCCAAGAAGCTACCACTGTCAATGATATGGCTAGGATCATGCCACGAATCTATGTAGCCTTGGACAATAATCAAGCCAACCACCAAGATTCAGTAGTGGAGCTGGAAGGTATGATTGCCAACCAACTAGTTTCTATTTTAATTGACCCAGGTTCTAATTTGAGTTATGTGGCCCGTCAGACTGTTGATAAGTGTAAACTACAACTAATTAGACATGTTAAGCCATGGCTGGTGAAATTATCCACTGGGACCAAAAGAAAAGTGGCAGAGGTCATACCATCCTGTCAACTCATCATGGGTGGATTGCCCACCCAAGCGACCCTTAACATACTTCCCTTGGGATCTTATGACTTGTTCATTGGTATGGATTGGTTGGCTGCTTACAAAACTAAATTGGACTATTATAATAAAACTTTAGAATGTGTAAATGAAGAAGGGAGAAAGACAACCCTCCAAGGGATTCAAAAGCCTGCCTCAGTGAGGCAAATATCAGCCCTTCAAATGAAAAAGTATTGCAGAAAGGGGTGCTCCTTATATGTCATATAGGTGTTGTACTCTGTTGAGGACGACAATCCAAACCTAGAGGACCACCCCATATTAAGAGAATACAAGGACGTGTTCCCAGAAGAAGTACCAATTCTACCTCTGAGAAGGGATATTGACTTCTCGATAGAACTTACACCGGGAGCGGTACCAGCACCTAGAACGCCATATAGGATGAGCACGCCAGAGTTGGTTGAGCTAAAGCTACAGCTAAAGGAGATGATGGACAAAGGATACATTTGACCCAGTGTATCCCCATGGGGAGCGCCTGTCATGTTTGTGAAAAAGAAAGCTGGCACACTCTAACTGTGCATAGATTACAGACAACTCATTAAGACAACCATAAAGAACAAGTACCCCTTACCAAGAATTGATGACTTGTTCGACCAATTGGGAGGTGCTTCCATCTTCTCGAAGATCGACTTAAGGTCTGGATACCACCAAGTCTGGATTAAGGATGAAGACATCCACAAAATAGCCTTCATAACGAGGTATGGTCACTATGAATTTGTGGTGGTGCCATTTGGGTTAACCAATGCCCCCACCACTTTTATGTGCTTGATTGATAATGTACTCAGCAAATTCATAGACAAATTTGTATTGGTTTTCATTGATGATATCCTAATATACTCCAAGAACGGGGAGGAGCACGAAGAACATCTTAGACTACTACTTCAAGTACTAAGAGAGCATCATCTCTACGCTAAGTTTAGCAAGTGTGACTTCTTTCAAAAGCAAGTCCATTACTTAGGCCATGTCATTTCTAAGTAAGGGGTGGTAGTGGACCCTGATAAGATTAGATATATTATGGAATGAACTACCCCAATGGATGTATCGGATATCATATCCTTCATGGGCCTAGAAGGATACTATAGAAGGTTCATAAAAGGATTTTCCAAGATTGGTTGTCTAATCACTGCCCTTCAGAAAAAGGGGATCAAATTCATTTGGACATCAAAATGTGAAGAAAGATTTCAGGAACTAAAATACCTCCTGACCCATGCACCTGTGCTGAAGATTGCAGACTCGAATAATGATTTCCTCGTGTGTATAGATGCCTGTAAGGAAGGACTCGGAGGAGTCCTTATGTAAGAGGGACGTGTAATTTCCTATGTGTCTCAAAAATTAAATGAGCATGAGATCAATTATGTGATCCATGACCTAGAGTTGGCTGCCATAGTACATGCTTTAAAAATGTGGAGGCACTACCTCCTGGGAAGGATATTTTTGCTTATGACAGACCATTGTGGATTGAGGCACCTGTTTGATCAACCAAAGCTCAATGCCAGGCAAGATAGGTGGATGGATCTTCTTAGTGAGTTTGATTTTGAAATCAAACACATCAAAGGAAAGGAAAATAGGTTGGTCGATGCCCTTAGCAAAAGTATAAAAATGATTCATCTGGCAGCAGTAAGCACCTGTGAAACGGATGTTAGGGAAAGAGTCAGAAATGCACAAGAGACAAATGCATTCTTCAAGTCCGTGACCTCATACCTAAGACAAGATCCTATAGGGCTGAAGTATGAAGGCTACCAGATTCTCGAGGGAGGGTTGCTGACTTACAGAAACATATTGTATATTCCCAACTGTGATGACTTGAAGAGGTTCATAATGGATGAACTACATAAGAAACCATATACTGGTCACCTAGGATATCAGAAGATGATCACGACCACTAGGAAACAATTCTATTGGCATGGGTTGAAGAAGGACATAGCTAACTATATAGCTAAGTGCCTAGAATGCTAGCAAGTTAAGGCAGAGCATCGACATCCGATGGGATTATTACAGCCCCTATCGATCCCAGAATGGAAATGGGAAACCATCTCCATGGATTTCATCACCGGATTACCAAAGTCGACCAAGCAAAATGATGTCATCATGGTCGTGGTGGAAAAACTGAGTAAATATGCTCATTTGATTCAGGTCAAATCAACTTGCAAGGCCATAGATATTGCCAACATCTTCATGAAGGTAATATTTATACTGCATGGCATGACCAAGGAAATTGTATATGACCGAGATACCAAGTTTACTTCTAACTTTTGGAAATCCCTAATGGCCAGTTTGGAGACACAATTGTTATTCATCACAGCTTATCACCCCCAAATTGATGGACAGACAGAAAGAGTGAACCAAATAGTAGAAGACATGCTAAGGATGCATGTAATGCATCAGCCTAAGAAGTGGGAATACTACCTACTATTGGTAGAGTTTGCCTACGACAACGGATATCAAGAATTCTTGAAGACGAGCCCTTTTGAAGTTCTCTATGGTAGACAGTGCAAGATTCTAATCAGCTGGAGTAATCTAGTGGATAGAATTACAATCTGACCCGACATGCTAAAATAAATGGAACAACAAGTGGTTCAGATAAGACAAAATCTAAAGATTTCTCAAGATAGATAGAAAAGTTACACCAACAGAAAGAGAACTCCCAGAGAGTTCAAGACCGGAGGCCATGTCTATCTTAGAGTTAGACCTGGGAAGAGTTCCTTGAGAATGGGATTCTGTGCCAAGTTGGCACCTCGGTATTGTGGACCCTTTGAAGTCTTAGATAGAGTGGGGCTTGTAGCCTATAGGCTAGCACTTCCTCCCACAGTAAAGGCACATAATGTTTTTCATGTTTCATTACTGAAGAAATATGTACATGATGTTAATCATATAATTTATTGGTCTGTGATCCAAGTGGAGCCAGAGGGAGAATTCCTTCGAGAACCCCAATGCATATTAGACAGGAAGGAAACCTCACTCAGGAACCGAACCATTGCATATGTCAAGGTACAATGGAAACACTTTGGCCCAGATGAGGCTATGTGGGAAATGGAAGATTCCATGAGACAGGCATATCCAATTTTGTTTACTTCTGTACATACATATCATGTTGATAGATAGAACATCGAGGATGATGATTCCTTTAAGGGGAGGGAATTGTAACACCCCATTTCCCCCAGTCTATAAATATAAATATATGGGCTGAGGAACTATGGAAAACTTAAAAGTGTGAATGTTTGATTTGATGGACCTTGTGTAGAAGATCGATGAATGTAAATTTTGATTATTTTAATAGAAAATGGTTACGTGTTGAATGACTGTTGAAAGAGGGGATGTGCTAAGAGAGAGACCACAAAATGTTGTGAAAGGTGGTGGAGGGGACCAAGAATGGTTTTGTTAACCTCCATCGAACCAGTACCATGCTGGAATTAATTTTCTCAAATCAGAACAACCCTTTGACCAAGAATGAATTCCGATCAGGCTGGTAGGTGGGAAGGCCTCTTCAAGAGTTAATGAGGGATGGGGCAGACTGCCCATCGGTAAGGATTCTGGACCTAACCACGGACTGGGGGATTCAATCCACATGCAATCTCGCTGAGGGAGGCAAGAAAGGAAGTGTGGTGGACAGAGGGAGATGGGCGGAGAAAATGCGGAGACGAGAGAGGAAGCTCTCGGGTCCGAGGAAGGACTGAAAGAGGAAACAGTGAGTTCTGATCACAGAAAATAGAGATTGAACCAATAGAAGGAGAGTAACCTTCATCCTTATCTATTTTTGTATTGGGAGAAGGAAATTAACCTTCATCCCTACCTTCTGTTGAGCTGAAAGTAAGATATTGAATCTCGAAGTATCGTGGCTTAAGCTCGGGGGTGGCCAATGATAAATCCATTGGGAGTGACTAAGCCTATGGTTGGGTGGAAACGAGCATCCCTTTGAGAAGTTGCATCACCCTATATGGTTCTGATAAGTGCTTTCTTTCCTTATGCTTTGAATTGTAAGTAATGGATGTATGCACGTATGTATATGTCTATAAAGGGTTATTTCTCTGTGTTAAATAATTAAGTTATGAATATGCGTTCAGTCCCTTGAGAACCTATATGTCTGCTTGATTTTTCCCATATGTCCATTTTTAGTCACTCAAACTCACTCTCCTAGGGAGCTACATCACCGTTCCAGAGTCAGAGAAAGCCTCTTGGCATGGTTACCATCGTGGTAAACCCATAAGTTACCTTGCCTTGACTAAGAGCTTAGAGCCCTGCAAGTTGGGAAGGTTTTCCCTTCAGACCAGTAGTCTAGGAACCTTGGAGCTTGAAGCTCTGAGATGTCTAATTGTTGTGAGTCATCGATCAATGTCAAGAAGTGACCAAGCGTCGAAGAACCAGAGCAGAGGAACGTCGGGAGGGCGAAAATAATTTCCTTTTAGGAAATCCTTCGAACTGAGTTATGGAAATCCCCGAATGTAAGGAGTGTGTGGGAAATCGAAATCCTTTAAGGATAAAGCTCAGAAGGGATAGCACTTATCATAAGTGTTGAAGAAATCCAAGAGTAGGACTCATAGGAGGAGAAAAGGTTTAAAACCTTTGAAGAATGATATGAGCGACAATGGTCGTTGGATCACAATGAAAAGGATCGACAACCATCGGATCTGAGGAAGGTGCACGAGTCTTAACGTTCTCACACACAAGAGAGAGAACCTGTCAAGGTTTGAGACTCGAAGTTTCTAAAGCCCGAAGAGACAGAAACCCGAAGTAGAATCTTAGTCGTCTGATCGCAGGAACAAATCTGAGCCGTCAGATTGTTCGGGGTAAACTTCAAGCGTCAGATCGCTAGAGTGGATCTGAACCGTCAGATACTGTGAGTCCAGGAGGAGACAAGTTTGAAAATTGAGATTCATGAAGCGCGGAAATATGAAGGGCCGGAGTAAATCTGGACCATTGGATCTAGGAGGACATGTGTCGACAGGTTGAAAGATCCATAGGAAGGCGAAGGTTGAAGTGTTGAAACACCCGAAGTCCCAAAGTGATTCATGTCCGTTGGATTTGGAGGACACGTGGCACAAATCCGTGAACTCCGGGTAAGGTCCCAAAGTGATTCATAGCTGTTGGATTCGAAGGACACGTGGTGCAAATCTGTGAACTCTGGCTAAAGTCCCGGAGTGATTCATAGCCATGGATTCAGAGGACACGTGGCACAAATCCGTGAACTCCAGGTAAACTTCTGAAGTGATTCATATTCGTTGGATACGTAGGACACGTGGCGCAAATATGTGAGCTCTGGGTGAAGACCCGAAGTAATCCTCGATCTTTAGATCATGAGGACATGTGTCAAAGGATTGTAGACTTCAGATAAAAGTTACTGGGGAAAAGGTTTGAGATTTGAAATCTCAGAAGGTCGAACCCGAAGGAGATCTCAACCATCGATCGAGAAGAGGGTTGGAGGACCGTTGATTTGGGTTAAATGGTCAAACACCCGAAGTGGACGCAAGACCGTTGATCGAGCAGGATAGGTGTCTACAAATTGTCAACTCCGAAAGTTTAAAGTACAGAAGAAGCAGGGTTTGAGATTTCAAAACCTTGAAGTCCGAAATTGCGAAGAGATCACAGTCGTTGATCTAGTAGGGATAGATATGGTCCATATATTTGAGAGGCACGGATCTGAACCATCGACTCAGATAGTATCGTCAAGATCATGAGATTGACGACCCTGTAGCATTGCGGGGACAGGAGTTGCGCAAAGTTTAAAATGTCGAGGGCGGGTCGCAATTCAAACCGTGGTTTCATCAGGAGGACACGTGGAGACTTGAGGAGGATTGTGGGCCCAAAATTAGTTTGAATCCAAACCTCTTGTGGTTGCGCCCACAATCGCGTGGTCATCGTCAAGGTCACATCTGAGGAGAGGCCAAGAGAAAAGGGGCTAATGCCAACTCCGAGACTTCGTTGAAGCGCGAAGGAGAAGGTCATGGGTATCATAAGACCTGCACCAGAGGCCAAAAGGGCCTGTGTCTTATTTAGAGGTGAGACTATCATGGTCTCAAAGTCTCATTTGATTTAGAATCGGAGAATCTTAACCAGAGGCTCGAGCTGAGTCTTGGATTTTCCAAATTAGAACCGTAGAGAGAAAGAATATTTGTTCCTTTAAGGAGGACGTAATTTTATTTTATTTTTCTTTGCCCCATCGTGAGTGTGTTACAGTAATATATGGAAAATATATCATAATTTGAATTCATCAAATGTCACTTATTGGGTTAAAATTGCAAATTTACATCTATCTAAAATTATTTACAAATTGGAATAATGGGGGCAATGGCTCCTTATCCCACAATTGAAAAGATAAAGCGATGAGTTCATAATTAGCTAAAGTGATAAACATTTAGGAAGTGAATGGGCTCAAGGTATAAGAGAATGATAGGAAAAGGGTCGGATCTATAGGAATGGTCTAAACTGAAAAGTAATATATGGAAAATATATCATATATATAAATAAAATAATTAACAAATTTCACTATTAAGTAGAGGAGATTAGAAAGAAAAAATGAGAAATAAAATAAAGGGATAGAGAGAAAATCATAGGGATGAGGTAAAAGGTCTATTGATGTAAACAATGAATGGTAGACTTCCATGAAAGGATAAGCTTATATTCATCTTCTCGATTAAAATTATTACGATGTTTTTCAATTTCAAGGGCTTCCTTAATAATGTGAGATGATTGATGTTAGGATTTTGACTTGGTCAAAGAAAATAAGGAGTTTGGCAAATAAGGATTATGTTGGTTATATGTTCTTTGAGACAAGTTTGGATCTACTGGTTTGACCTATGTAAGATTTTCCAAAGGAACAAAGAATTTAATAAAATCATTGGGCAAGAATACGACCATTTTTATCTTAAAAGATTCTAAAGAATTTCTTTAGGGTTTTGGGGTGTTTGAAAGATGAGGATTATGTTGGTTATATGTTCTTTGAGACGAGTTTGGATCAATCTACTGGTTTTTCTTATGTAGGATTTCCCAAAGGAAAAAAAAATTTTAATAAAATCATTGGAGAAGCATATGACCAGTTTTATCTTTAAAGCTTATAAAGAATTGCTTTAGGGCTTTGAGGGGTTTGAAAAGTGATTTAATATTCTTTTAGGCCAATATCTTGGAAATATGATCTATAATGCCATGAATGCAAGGGATCAAAATTAGGGCCATGACCAGTTTTCTCTTTAAAGCTTATAAAGAATTGCTTTAGGGCTTTGAGGGGTTTGAAAAGTGATTTAATATTCTTTTAGGCCAATATCTTGGAAATATGATCTATAATGCCATGAATGCAAGGGATCAAAATTAGGGCATGAGGAGGGGAGGTGGAAAGGGGGTTTTGAGATTTTGGATGGAGGGCGAAGTAAAATTCTTTGATAATTTATGAAATAGAATAATCATCTCCTACTAGAGCATTAATAAGGTGGAATCTTTCTTTGTTTAAGAAGTAGGGAATGAAAATTTGAATAGCTTTGGTAAAAAGAGTTTTGAAATAGATTTGTGAACAATGTGGTGGATTGGGAATGAAGGTATCTATCAATATGAATCTTTCAAGGTATCTATTAGTATCCTTCATGCCCAATCCCACCACCACCCTCCTCAAAAATCTATCATTCTATGTGTTATAAATTTTATTCTATTAATATGTGGATTATATAGATCTCGTGACAGACATACATATTAAAACATACATAAATCTAGATGGAACAGAACGAGAAATCATATGAGAGATTCCATTAATCCAGCATGACGCACATTTTACATTGTCCAACTGTTATCTCGGGCTCCTGTTCTACCTTCAGCCATCATTTACAGGCCATTGTCATTTACAGACCCATCCCCGGTGGGGAGAGACACCATGTTCATTTATCAAGACGAAGGAAAATGATGACACCATCATAAAATAAGAAGAGATTTTGTCATTTTGCAAAGACAAACTCCTGCGCTACATGGATCCAAAGGTTGTGGTCTTCATGTCCACAAGAAAAATACAGAAAACCCTGTTGAGAGAGAGTGCCAAACATATCTCCCCAATTTCAACAGAGGGAGTGTCTACCCGAGCTATCGCCCAGACCAAGCCAGCGGCATCGAAACAACAAAATCGACCACAGTTTGAAAATCATAGCCAGCATTACGTTGTTCCTAGATCCTAGTTGTAATTAGAAGTCTCTCCCTCGCCTGTGTTGATACAATTTTCAAGACCCAAACATGTACCGACATTATAATGTTGCAGTCTTTGTAGATATAATCGCAAGACCTTGTCACTGTGTGTAGACTAGCACAGCCGCTAACTCGCGGCTGGTGAACGCCGAATGGCCCATAAATAAAAACTCTTGTGTTAAAAAAAAAAAACAGTGAAAACCCATGCATGAAGAAACTGCGAACTTCCCAGCCCATCACAGAAATAGTGGCAGCCACTTATGAACAGTTGAAGAATTCCAAAAGTTAATCATTTAAACGTGGCAATCATATGATGTTACAGTAATTTTTTAATATGATTAGGTAAATGTTAAAAAGTAAACAGGTTAATGGATGCATTTATAAATGCAAAGAAGTTATCAATAATAAATCTGACTCATTGATTTTGGACGATGACTAAGAATATGCCAGCATCTTCAATGCATGACCATCAGATTAGAATTTAAGATTAAAAGATCATTAATTGTGCCCATCTCCAATAGGTATACGCCTTTCGGCGTAATAATTTTGGCCACCTAAGATAACTCAATAATGGTTCATAAGGGTACAAAGTTCCACTAATGCCTAACGTCTCTAAATTTTGGATCATTACTTTATTTCCTTATGTCAAAGAAACGCTAGATATTAGCCAATCAAAAACAATTATAGGTAGTGTTTGTCATTATCCATTAAAAATTCAATATTCTTATTGGTCATTATTAAAACTATTAAGAAAAAATCACATAATATCAACACTTAACCATAAACATTATACACCAAACCTAAAATACCAAAACTGAATTAAAGTATTACTTCATACCTAATAAAAACATAAATCACACATCTATTTAATTATTATTATTATAATAATTGTTTTTCATTTCATTTTTTAAAAATTTATAAATTTATAAATTCAAGTAATCTCTTACTTTTCTTAAAGTTAAATAGACCAATTTTGATCTCAGTAAAAGTTAACCACCATTATCATCGTCATTTTTCTGGACCTATATAAAATTATTGCAACTTTATTCATGTTACAAGTCTCATTAATATGAGAGTGTAAAAACTAATTTCCTTTCATCAAACAATAAGAAAATCTATTAAATACAACAAACTCAATTTATTGGGTTGAAATTATATATAGTGAGTATAATTTGAAATTTGATGTCGAAAGTTAATTTATTCTCTGAGAAGACTAATTTGTTGAATAAAAGTTACTTTCTTATCTTGAAAATTTTGAAAATAGGATGAAGGGTATAAGATTGGATGAAAAGATACAACAAATAATAATATATTTTTTTCTATATTGTTGACTAAATAAAAGTATTTAAGTGGCATATAAAAATATAAATATCAAAGTGGTATATAAAATATGTATGTACATGTTAACAGATGATGATTCCTGATTTCAATACTAACTGACATATAAGAGATGTCTATATTGTTTTATGATATCTGATTGGCATATAAGAGATATTTGTATTGTTAACAGATGATGATACTTGAATCCCTATTAACCTTTCACCATTTGTTAATGTACTAGTCTATCAATTAAATGAATGGAATCATTTCCAACTGCTTTGGTAGGTGAACATAGGATCCTTCAATTTAATTAATTTGTTCGTCAAGCTACAACTTTCACCATCTAACTTAATTAAAAAACATAAATTTGAATTAATTCATAGAAAAAAATAATAATTAGATAGTTGGTTTTGAAATGATGAGGTTTTAGTTTTAGTATGATTGTCATTTCAACAACCACATTTAATTCTTATAAATCGGAAATACTTACTGGTGAAATTATGTCATTGTATGGCACCATTCCCAACCTGAACATTGTCGATGTGGACCGCGTGCGGTAGCTAGAGGTCCAACTGGTTGTGGCTATCCACCATGCAGCAGCTCAATCATTAGGGTCACTACATGGTCCAACCATGTGACAATCGTAAGTGCATGCCATGCATGCATCCTCTATCTAGCATTGATATCTAGATCTCCCTCTAGTTGATCTCCAGCGATTTAGGGTAGATGCTAGTCAGGGTAGATCGTAGATGGAGTAATGGCTATATGTTTTACATTGAATGAAAATACTGAGGAGATATCCGGATGGATTATCATTAACGTCAAGCAACTACCACTTTTCTATAATTTGAAATTTGAAATATGAAATAGGTGCACACTTCATTCAAAAGAAATTTGTAGTAAGAGAATGGAGATTTATATTAGCAGTTATCTCCTTCACTGTTTGTTTACAAGCGTACAAACAAACCCGCTCCTACCAAAGGCGACCTTATGTTTTCCATCTCTATGGATATTTCTACGCCTCAATAATCCAAAAATACTTGGAATTGTTTGTCTTGATTCATTTATGCAGATGGTGGTCCATAACATTATGTTCTGTGTATGTGCAGATGTGAACAACAATCTGTTTGCGGACTACATAGGCGCCTTGTTCAAAGGTGTCAAATTTTTAGAAGTTCCCATCAATTTGGCCGAAAATAGCCACAACCTTTACTCAAGACTCAGACAAGACAAAATTAGAAAAGCTAAACTGAATCCTACAACAGTAGAAGATGTGTGTAGTAGTCCACAAAACATAACATATCACACAATGTGATGGAGCAAGGAAAATGAATCCTTCACTCCTCGGAGAAAACCTTGTCATACTACCTATATATATATATATATATATATATATCATTCACCCTCTCTTCCTTCACAAAAACTACTTGCCTGCTCATTCACTTTGAATTTGTTTCTCCCTCTTCCTTCACATTCATTCCTCTTGTTTTCATTTTTAACGAATTTGCATCATTCTTCGACACAACCAACTTAGAGACAAAATGGTATGATTCAATGCCCTTCTTTGCTTCGATTTTTCTTTTGGATTGTTGACCTTAGCCTCCATAACAGCGTCTGCACTGTCGCTAGTGGTTTCCCCCAAGGCGTCGGTGGCTAAATCCCCCACAACAACTCCATTGGCCTCAACCCCTTCTAAAGTCACCGCCACCCCACCAAAGTCTTCCTCCTCTCCCTCCTCCATTGAAGGCCCTCACACCGCTGAATCTTCAAGTGGAAGCACCATGAAGACTCCTGCCTCCAATCCTCTCTCCGTTGCTACCTCAACTACCAGTTTAGAGAATATGGCCATCTTTGGAGCCACCTTTCTTGCAGGATCCTCCTTCTTTCTTTAAGGCACAGAAATATCCATAGAGATGGAAAACATAAGGTCTCCTTTAGTAGGAGATGGTTTGTTTGTACGCTTGTAAATGAACAGTGAAGGAGAGAACTACTAATATAAATATCCATTCTCTTATTACAACTTTATTTCGAATGAAGTGCACGCCTATTTCAAATTTTAAATTATAAAAAAGTTGTAGTTTCTCGACGTTAATGAGAATCAATCCAGATATCTTCTTAGTCTGTTCATTCAATGTATAGCATATAGCCATTACTCTATCTATGATCTACCATGACTATCATCTACCCTAACTCACTAGAGATCAACTAGATGGAGATCTCAGTATCAATGCTAGATAGAGGATACATGCATGGCATGCACTTACATAAGCCAAATTCAGTATATGTGCATATACAAAAACCAACTTTCGTAAATGCACATTTTTTCTTTCGTAAATATGCATTTACGAAAGCCACCTTCTGAAAATGCGAATATACGAAAGTGCGCATATACGAAATCCAACTTCCACAAATGTGCATATTCAGAAGCCAACTTCTGTAAATGTGCATTTATGGAATTTGGGTTTAGTATATGCGTATTTATAGAATGTGGCATATACGAAAGAAACCTTTTGTAAATGCACATATACAAAAGTGCACATATATGGAAGCCAACTTTCGTAAATGTGCATACATGGAAGTTGATTTACATATATGCGGGTATACGAAAGCATGCACATAAGGAAGCCAACTTTTGTTAATGCGCACATATGGAAGTTGGCTTCCGTATATGCGCATATATGGAAGCCAACTTTCGTAAATGCGCATTTACATAAGTGTGCTTATGTAAATGTTGACTTTCGTATATGCACGTATACAAAAGTATTTTGTAAATGTGCATAAACTAAAGCTAGCTTTAGTATATGCACTTATACGAAATTTTTATTCAATATATGCGCTTATACGAAAGTTTTATTCAGTATATGCGCATATACGGAAGTGTATTTTCGTAAGTACACATTTACGGAAGTTGGCTTCTGTATATGCACGATTCCATCTATGCACACATTTAAGAAATATGCCTCATGTAAATGCACATATATGGAAGCCAACTTCCATGTATGTGCATTTATGGAAACAACGTTTCATATATGCGCATTTATGAAAGTTGGTTTATGTATATGTCTGCTTTCGTAAATGCGCAAATATGGAAGTTGGCTTACATTTATGCACGTATATCATATATGGAAGTCAACTTCCGTAAATGCACATAGATGGAAGTTGGATTCCGTATATGTTCATATATAGAAGTCAACTTCCGTAAATGCACATTTATAGAAGTGTTCTTCTGTAAATTCTCATATACGGAGGTTGGCTTCTGTGTATGCGCATATACAAAAGCGTTATGTAAATTCCCATATACGAAATTTGGTTGGCTTCTATATATGCGCTTATATGGAAGTTCTCATATACAGAAGCCAACTCCCATAAATGCACATATATAGAAGCCGACTTTCATAAATTCACATTTGTGGAAGTTAGATTCAATGTATGCACATATACAGAAGCACGCATATACGAAAATCATTTTCCATAAATGTGCATTTACGGAAGTTGGCTTCTATATATGCATGCTTATACAAAAGCCAACTTCTATATATGTCCATTTATGTAATTTGTCTTATGTATATGTGTGATTACATATATGCGCATATATGGAATCCAACTTTCGTATATGCGCATTTATGAAAGAAACCTTTTGTAAATGCACATTTACGAAATAACCCTTCCATAAATGCACATTTACTGAAGTTTGATTTCATATATGTGTGCTTTTGTATATGCACATATACTATTTCCAACTTCTACAAATGCACGTATATGGAAGTACTCCATATATGCACATATATGGAAGTTGGATTTCGTATATGTGCTTATATGGAAGCACTAATATACGAAAGCCAACTCCCATAAATGTGTTGGACAACTAAGAGGGGGGGTGAATCAGTTGTTACCGTGCTTAAACAATTATATCCATTTTTAAATTCATTACAGAACTTCTCAATGATGATCACAATAAATAAGCAGTAGAGTATTCAACATCAATCACACACATGTATAGTACAGAGATAGATATTCCTGAGGAAACCCATAAAGGGTGAAAACCTCTTCTTCTTTATATGATAATTATTTTCTGTACATTATAATTCTTATGAGAACCAACTCATAATGAGGATACCACCTCTGTTTTGCGAGATTCTACTTGCTGAGAGCACCAACTCTCTGGTTTCTCTAGCACCCACTAGAAGGAAGTACTAACTCCCTCACTGCTCTAGCACCAACTGGATGGAAGCACCAACTTCCAGTCACACAGGCACCAACCTGTATAATAGAGAACCAATGTTCTCCCTAGCACCACCTTGCCACCCTGGTTTCTCTGGCTACTACCAGATGGAAGCTACAAATCACTGTGTTCAAGCACCCACTTGACACTCAGAGGACAACAGTCCTCCCTAGCACCTCCCAACCACCCTGAAATATAAAACTTTTCTTTCTGTGAATTTATTACAGTGATTCAATATTTTTCATTGGCTTACCAGGCTTATCATTGTTCTTTTATGTTTCTCTACTCTCATGTATCAATGTCTCTCTACTTGCATCTCTGTGATATTTCTAATCTTCTTCTATATCTCTGCATGTGCACCTCAGCCTTCTTTTATTGTATCAGTTATGCATCTTTGTTCTTTCCTTATGTTGTGTTGTTTCTCCTCTAGACTCAATGCTTCTACCTGCATAACACACTCTTAAAAATCGCATCCATCATCTCTTCTCTGTTCTACATTTTTATAGTCTCTGTGCACCTTGTGCATGCCGCATGCACTATCCCACTGCATACTCTTCACTGTGTTCTTCATCACTGGCCCTTCTCCTGAGATTCTTTGGCTTTACTGGCTGTAATAGTCTTCGACCCTTTTCCATCTGTCAATAGACTCTATGAGAGTATACATTCCACTAGTAGTTGCCTCGAGTCTCTTTGCCTTCTTTGGTGATCACCCCGAAGTCTCTTCGAGTCCTCTGGTAGAAACAATCAGTGGTTTCTAGCAGTTACACTGTGAACCTCTACAGCCTTATGGCTTTGGCACCTTTCACCTTTCCTTTCACATGTGACCTCAACCGGTGACCAAACCCTTATTTAGAAGGCGTTTCACGATTTCATGTTCTGGGATATCCAACTGCGAGTTGCCTCGCTCCACATGAAAAAACTATAAAATGGAGCCTAGCATTTCTAGCTCCTTCCCCAATCTTCCACAGATGTGACCACTAGCTGTGACCACAACCTTATTCGAAAGTGCATTACGCAATTTCGTATTTTGGGGATTTTATCATGAGTCTCCTTGAATCCTTATTTTGGAATTCCCGATACTCGGAATGGATCCTAGCTACGCTAGCTCCTTCCATTCACATGACCACCAATGGTGACCAGAGGCCAAGTCCCAAACTACATTTTGCAATTCGCATTTCAGGGATTTTGTTGTGAGTCACTCTGACTCTTCCAACTCTCGATCATGAAATGGAGCCTTGCAACTTGCAAGATCCTTCCTTCACATGCCCACAGTTGTGACCAAGTGCTTATCCATAAATTGCTTTCACGATCGGGACTTCGGGGATCTTGATGTGAGGTTTCTTGACTCTCCCAAGTCACGATATCTGAAATGGAGCTTAGTTGGGCTATCTCCTTCTCATATGACCACTTAGTTCTAACCAAGCGCTTATCCAGAAAGTGCTTTTGCAATTTCGCATTTCATCATTCCTGTGATGAGGGGTCTCGAAACTCCAAGTCGCAATCATCAAAACTCTGAAAATGGAGCTAGATCAACGGTCCACACTCTTCCTTGATCAACGAATCAGATTGAATAGTGGTTTGGTGTTTTGGCATTCCTATGATGAGAGGTCTCGACACTCCAAGTCGGGATCATCGAAACTCCGAAAATGCTTCATGATAGATTGGTATGAAATGGGTCAAACCCACTTATCCTAAGTTTGAGTGCAAATTGCGCATTCCGCTAAGCAGTAGGCTGATTTGAGCGACTAGGATTTGCGCATCTAGATCTGCAATTGAGGTTCAATCCTAGACCCCCCTTGCCATACTGCCTTTAATGAAGGGGGGGGATCCGAAATTGGACCGTGCAAGTTTGAGCGACCGATATTGAAGCACTTAGATCCATGGTTGAGGTTCAATTATGGACCCCCTTGCCATTCTGCCTTTAATAAAGGGAGGCAGGTCTAGAATGGGCAGCTTCGCATGTGTCTCCCTAAATCCACTTACCACTTTCACCTCTCACCGACATGTGTCTCCTTCGCCTCTCTCTCTCCTCACCTTGTCACATCTCCTGCTCGATGGCTGTTGAGGCTCTCAAAGCAGATCAACGGTCGTTAACCTTCCTCGATCCAATGGTCTGGATCTAATCGTGATTTTGGTAATCCTACTTTTGGAATTTTTTAAGCTCGCTTCTCCTTGCACTTTAAAGAACATGCAGGTTCTCCTGGATCCAACGATGGTCGGACCCCACGTTCGGATCTAACGCCCAAGATTTTTCATCCATCTATGCGCTCCTCTTGTTTGGACTTATGATGTCTTTTGAGCCTATTTTCCATCATTGTTCTTGCCATCAATGACAAGCTCACTACCAACTATAAAACTGCCAACAATCTCCCCCTTTGGCATTGATGGCAACCCTGAATAGTTGCACTAATCTATTTGGACCTCCAGTTATAGCATCCGGTCTGGACCACTCCTTTTGTCCCCCTTTGACATCAATGTCAAAGAAAACATGCTCCCCCTAAGTTGTTGCAGTACTCGTCAGAGGTATCAGATATTCAACCAACACATACTCCCCCTACCAGGATGGACTCTCTTAGGTGTGAGACAGGATGACACCCAGCTTCTGATGGAGATATTCAAATGGTATCTTGGCTAGGGGTTTAGTAAATATGTATGCAATTTTTTCTGTGGTTGGAATGTAATGAAACTGAACAATCTGATTGGTGACCTTCTCTCTCAGAAAATGGTACTTTATGAGAATATGCTTGGTCTTGGAGTGGAATACATGATTCTTTGACACATTTATGGCACTTGTGTTATCACAATGAATTGGGATCGGTGCAGTATATTTTACCTCCAATTCTGCAAGTGTCTGAATCATCCATAATACCTGAGTGCAACAAGTAGCAGCAGCAATGTACTCTGCCTATGCAGTTGATAAAGAAATGGAACCTTGCTTTTTACTCAACCACGCTACTAGAGAATCTCCTAAGAAGAACGCACCTCCACTCATACTTTTCCTTTCATCCATGCAGTTAACCCAATCAACATCTGAGTAGACTGATAATTGAAAATTATGATTCTTAGGATACCATAGACCATAGTTCATTGTTTCTTTCAAATATCTAAATATTCTTTTGACAGCTAGAAAATGACTCTGTTTAGGTGCAGATTGATACCTTCCTACCATTCCAACAGCATGCATTATGTCTGGACGAGATGTTGTGATGTATAACAGGCTGCCTATCATTGAACTATATGAACTTTGATCAACATCAGGTGAGTCATCATCCTTGCTTAATTTGCATCCAGTAACCATAGGTGTGCCCACAGGTTTAGAATCTTCCATTTGAAACCTTTTCAACATTTCTCTTAGATATTTTCCTTGAGAAAGAAACATTCCTTCAGACTTTTGAGTAATTTGCAGACCAAGAAAAAATGATAGTTCCCCTATCATAGACATTTCAAACTTAGAATCCATGGCATAAGCAAACCATTGTACCAATGAATCATTATTACATATGAAGATGATGTCATCTACATAGACCAACACGATGAGAAAGTCATTACCATTTGTTTTGATATATAGATTGTTTTCAATTGTTCCTCTCTTGAATCCTTTTTCTTGTAGATACGTATCTAGTTTGTGATACCAGGCATGAGGGGCTTGTTTCAACTCGTATAAATCTTTCTTCAGCTTGCAAACAAGGTCAGGATTATTTGATAGTTCAAAACCCTCGGGTTGTTCCATATAGACTTCTTCTTTTAAATCTCCATTTAGAAATGCTAACTTGACATCCATTTGATAGACTTTAAACCTTTTATGACAAGCATAGGCAATAAATGTTTCATCAAAATCCAATCTTTCTATTTGAGCATAGCCTTTACATACCAATATTGCTTTGTTTCTGACAACTTGTCCCTTCTCATTCATTTTGTTCTTAAAGATCCATTTGGAACCAATGATATTTTTACCTTCAGGTCTAGGAACCATCTCCCACATATTGTTTTTCTCAATCTGATCAAGTTCATCATTCATGGCTTTAACCCAATGGTCATATTTGCTAGATTCATTAAAATTCTTGGGTTCCATCATGGATATGAAGGCTATATGTGATTGTTTGGTGTTTTTGATTGTCTTTCTCCTGGTTTGTACACCTTTGTCTTTTTCACCAATTATCTGACTTGCAGGATGATTCTTTTGAGTGATTCTGGAGGAGGAATTTGATGTTGTTTGTTGATTTGAGTCTATCTAAATATTTTCATATTCATATGGCTCAGAGTCTTCTTGTTCTGATTCTTGGACTTGTTCAGCTTCAACTTCATCTATATCCTTTGTTGTTGATTCAGTATTGTTCACCTCTCTTACTGGGATTCCTTCATCAAATTTTATGTCAATACAGCCAACCAATCTATGCAGCCTCTTATTGTAGCATCTATATTCTTTACTATTTGTATCATACCCTAAGAAGATACCTTCATCAGCCCTGCCATCATACTTTCCAAGGTTCTCATCATTATTCTTTATGTAACACTTACTCCCAAAGACTTTGAAGTGTTTGATTGAAGCAGGTCTCCCATACCACAGTTCATAAGGTGTATTGTCCGTGTGTGGTCTAAGGTGGGCTTTGTTAAGAACATGGACTGCTATGTGTATTGCTTCTACCCAATAGGTTTGACCAATGTTCTTCTCATTCATCATTGACCTGGCCATTTGTTGCACTATTCTATTTTGCCTCTCAACTACTCCATTTTGTTGTGGATTTCTTGGGATTGTGTATTCTCTCTTGATCCCATGTTTATCATAGAATTCCTTGAACTCACTTGACTTAAATTTTCCTCCTTTGTATGATCTTACTGCCTTTAACCTCTTTCCTATTTGATTCTCAGTTAAAGCCTTAAATATTTTAAATTTCTCAAATGCTTCAGCTTTTTCCTTGAGAAAGGAAACCCAAGTAAGTTTGGAGTAATCATCAATGATCAACATGAAGTAGTTTTCTTTCCCTATGCCTTCCTGTCTTGATGGTCCACATAAATCCATATGAACTAGTTGGAGTGGTTTCTCTATTGAAGTAGAGCTCTTGTATTTAAACTATGTCCTGGTTAGCTTTCCTACTTGGCAGGGTTTACACAAAGAATCTTGTGGCTTTGATATTCTTAGAAGATCTTTTACTGCCTCAAGATTTTTTAGCTTGATTAAATGATCAAAGTTTATATGTCCAAGTCTCCTATGCCATAACTAGCTCTCATCATGTTTGCTTAGATGGCACTCTTCTCTATCTTCTTTCAGCACATATACAATATTTTATATCCTTATGCCTTTATCCACCACTTGTCTTCAGTTTACAGACTTTATCTTACAGTCCTTGGAAGTGAACACCACTTCACATCCTCTGTCACACATTTGACTTACACTGAGCAGATTATGTTTCATCCCATCTACAAGCAGAACATCTTGGGCTTTTATTTTTCCATTACTTAAACTCACCATCCCTTTACCCTTGATTTTACCTGGAGCATCATTTCCAAAGGTTATGTTTCCTGATTTACTTTCACTTAGAGATAGAAACTTACCTTTGTCTCCCGTCATATGTTTGGAGCATCCACTGTCTATATACCAAGGGTTCTTTTGTCTTTGAGCTGACAACACTAATCCACACTTGTCACTTTCTTTCTTCTTCCAACCCTTAACATTTTTAGTAGAGGGATTCAAATCTGGTTCATAGTTCTTTAATCGATAGTCAGCAGCTTTATGTTCATAATTATGACAGATGTAACATTTTGGTTCGTTGAATAAGGGATCATAACGATTGTTATGCTTAACCTGTGTCCTTTTCCCATCCATCAAGTGATTTGCAGTCTGTGATGGTTTGTTACTTGGTTGTCTCATTCTTTGTTGTGGAAGATATCTATACCTTGAATGTCTTGATTTCTCATATCTCAATTTTAAAGAACACTTTACAAATTTATGACCAAAGTTAGAACAGAAAAAACAATATCCATAGAAAAAACCTTGGTACCTAGAAAATGGTTGTCTTCTTTGAGAAGGTCGATTTCTTCCATGTTGATGATTTCTTTTAACAGAGAGTACATTATTTCTTTGATCTATAGTTTCAGTTATGGTACCTCTTTTGTTACTCCTCCAGGGATGCTGATTATCTTCTTTTGTTTCTGCAAGTTTTTTGTTGTCATAGATGGTAGATTTGACAAACTTGATGGGATCTTTGTTGCTTGGTTGATCACTACTTGATCCCTCTTCATAAACCATACCTATTTTCAACTTTGGGTTTCTTTGCTGATTCATAATGGTGGCCAATTCTTCTGAGGCTTTGATACTTGACAGATTCTGATGATACAAGGCTTGGAACTTCTCCAACTATTTCCTAGTTTTCACTACTTCTTCCTCCAGAGCTTCACATCTTGCCTTCTTTTCTGATAATTGTTGTTTTAGAATGTCTTCAATTTTCTTTGCCTCTTCTAATTCCACTTTTAGCAGGGCAAAGTCTTCGTTAGGTTTTTTACTGCCTTTCTTGAACTGTATCAACAATTGTTTTTTCTTTCTCGTCTTAATTCTGAGTCTGTCAAGCTCTTCTAGTGCATTGATCAGTTCTCCTTCCAGGTCAACCACAACTTCTTCTTCATTAGCATCACTTCCTGTGATTTTATTATCATAATCCTCTTTTTCCATAAGCATGAAGTCATTTAGTTTATCTTCAGTAGAGGAATCATTGTCTTCATCATCTGAAGGATCATCATCATTGTTTACACAAAGACTTTTCTTCTTAAAATTATTCTCTTTAATGAAATTTCTGTGTTTGTTCTTCTCCTCATCATCATATGTCTGATCCTCTCTTTTGTGAGGACATTTATTTGAAAAAGGACCTATCTTACCACATTTGAAACATTTGAAAGGCATTTTACCTTTGTATTTTCCTGATCCCTTATTTGGTCTTCTCACAAATTTTGTTTCAATTTCATCAGGCTCAGAATCCTCATTCTTTTCTACCTTAAATGATGCTTCTCTGGTGGTGGGTTTATCTTTAAATTTTCTCGTTTCATTTGCAGTCAATGTTCCTAGAAGTTGATCAAATGCCAAGGATTTTATATCATTAAGTTCTTCTATAGCAGAGACCTTCGGGCTGAACCTATCTAGTAGAGATCTCAAAATTTTATGAACTAAAGAAGGTTCCTCAATTTTTTCACCAAGTGCTTTCATTGCATTTACCATTTCTTCAACTCTCAGAAAGTACTTTCCAACAGTTTCATCCTCTTTCATATTCAGCTATTCAAACTGTACTCTGTAGGTTTGAAGCTTGGTGTCCTTTACCTTCTCATTACCTTCATAAATGCTAATGATTTTGTCCCACACTTCTTTGGCAGTTTCTAAGCGCATAACTTTTACAAATTCTTCTTCTGCAAGCCCACTCAAGATAAGATTCATAGCCTTAGTGTTGAAGCTAAATTCTATCTTGTCATCCTTATTAGCTAGTACAACTGGCTTTACATAACCAGTCTCTACCACATCCTAGACATCTGCACCTAAAGCCATTATGTAGGTTCTCATTCTAACTTTCCAAAAGGCAAATTTTGTTCCATTGAATAGAGGGGCCTTATTGGTTGAAGTTCCTTCATCGTTTGACATGTTTAATCTCTAGGATATACCCTTAGGTAAAAGGGGCCTACTCTAATATTAATTGTTGGACAACTGAGAGGGGGGGTGAATCAGTTGTTACTATTCTTAAACAATTATATCCATTTTTAAATTCATTACAGAACCTCTCAATGATGATCACAATAAATAAGCAGTAGAGTATTCAACATCAATCACACACATGTATAGTATAGAGACAAATATTCGTGAGGAAACCCATAAAGGGTGAAAACCTCTTCTTCTTTATATGGTAATTATTTTCTGTCCATTATCATTCTTATGAGAACCAACTCATAATGAGGCTACCACCTCTGTTTTGCAAGATGCTACTTGCTGAGAGAACCAACTCTCTGGTTTCTCTAGCACCCACTAGAAGGAAGTGCCAACTCCCTCACTACTCCACCACCAACTAGATGGAAGCACCAACTTCCAGTAACATATGCACCAACCTATATAACAGAGAACCAATGTTCTCCCTAACACCACCCTGTCACCAAGGTTTCTCTGGCTGCTACCAGATGGAAGCTACAACTCCCTGTGTTCAAGAACCCACATGACACTCAGAGGACAATAGTCCTCTCTAGCACCTCCCAACCACCCTGAAATATAAAACTTTTCTTTTTGTGAATTTATTACAGTGATTCAATAGTTTTCATTGGCTTACCAAGCTTATCATTGTTCTGCTATGTTTCTCTGCTCTCTTGTATCAATGTCTCTCTACTTGCATCTCCTTGAGCTTTCTAATCTTCTGCTATATCTTTTCATGTGCACCTCAGCCTTCTTTTACTGTATCAGTTATGCATCTCTGTTCTTTCCTTCTACTGTGTTGTTTCTCCTCTAGACTCAATGCTTCTACCTGCATAACACACTGTTAAAAATCATAACCCTCATCTCTTCTCTATTCTACATTTTTATAGTCTTTGTGCACCTTGTGCATGCCGCATGCACTATCCCACTGCATACTCTTCATTGCATTCATCATCACTGGCCCTTCTCCTAAGATTATTTGGCTTTACTAGATGTAACAGTCTTCGACCCTTTTCCATCTGTCAGTCAACTCTATGAGAGTCTACACTCCACTGGCAGTTGCCTCAAGTCTCTTCGCCTTCTCTTGGGATCACCTTGAAGTCTCTTTGAGTCCTCTGGTAGAAACCATCAGTGGTTTCTAGAAGTTACACTGCGAACCTCTGTAGCCTTATGCCTTTGGCACCTTTCACCTTTCCTTTCACATGTGACCTCAGTCGGTGACCATACCCCTATTCAAAAGGCGTTTTGTGATTTCACGTTCTGGGATATTCAGCTACGAGTTTCCTCGCTCCACATGCAAAAAATCTTCCGCAGATGTGACCACTGGTTGTGACCACAACCTTATTCGAAAGTGAATTTCGCAATTTCTCATTTCGGGGATTCTATCATGAGTCTCCTTGAATCCTTCTTCTAGAATTCCCGATACTCGAAATGGATCCTAGCTACACTAGCTCCTTCCATTCATGACGGCTACCCTGCCCCTCGCGAGCACGGTCGCCCCACCAGGACCTTCACAAATCCGCGGCCCGAAGAGTTGACACTCTTCCTCCCCCTTCCGAGGTTTCGCAACCCACAGTCTCTCTCACACGCGCTTTCCCTTTTATAAC
>ML793174.1:154592-237210 GCA_009831015.1 Picea engelmannii
ACGAACTGTACATGGGGATTCTTCACAAGTTCTCTGCTTGTTCTTTCTTCTTCCTCCTAATGCTCACTCTCCTCCCAGATCTCTTGCTCATAATAATAATAATACAGAAAAGGAGGGTGCCTATATTCGGTTTTCCCTCTCAATAGCTAAATTGTCTAATCTACACTTAATGACTCTATCTACCTGTATCCGATCTAATCTTTCTGCATTAAAATCTAATAAGTGTTCCTGTTGTACAAGGACGAGAGCTTATCTGCTCCAGGTCCCAATTGATACATAAGTACGCCTAAATATAGATTCTTTTATTCAATCGGCGGCGCTTCTCAAAATAGTCACGACCGTGACCCTGACGTCTCCCTTCGAAGTCTTTTCCAGCTTCCCGTGCAGGCGCGCACGACGAGGTGTGGATGCTCCTGCATCAATTCACATGACCACTGGTGGTGACCAGGGGCCAAGTCCCAAACTGCATTTCGCAATTCGCATTTCGAGGATTTTGTTGTGAGTCACTCTGACTCTTCCAACTCCCGATCACGAAATGGAGCCTTGCAAATTACAAGCTCCTTCCTTCACATTCCCATAGCTGTGACCAAGCGCTTATCCATAAAGTGCTTTCGTGACTCAGGACTTCAGGGATCTTGATGTGATATTTGTTTACTCTCCCAAGTCATGATCTCCAAAATGGAGCCTAGCTTGGCTAGCTCCTTCTCATATGACCACTTAGTTCTAACCAAGCGCTTACCCAGAAAGTGCTTTCGCGATTTTGCATTTCGGCATTCCTGTGATGAGGGGTCTCAACACTCCAAGTTGCAATCACCGAAACTTTGAAAACGGAGCTAGATCAATGGTCCATGCTCTTCCTTGATCAACAACTCAGATTGAATCGTGGTTTCGCATTTTGACATTCCTGTGATGAGTGGTCTCGACACTCCAATTCACGATCACCGAAACTCCAAAATGCTTCATGATATATTGGTATGAAATGGATCAAACCCACTTATCCTAAGTTTGAGCACAAATTGTGCATTCCACTAAGCAGTGGGTTGATTCGGGCAACCAAGATTTGCGCATCTAGATCTACAATTGAGGTTCGATTATGGGCCCCCCTTTCCATACTGTCTTTAATGAAGGAGGGGGGGGGGGGTCCAGAATTGGACCACGCAAGTTTGAGCGACCGAGATCGAAGCGCTTAGATCTGCGGTTGAGGTTCGATTTCGGACCCCCCTTGCCATTCTACCTTTAATAAAGGGGGGGGTCCTGGAATGGCTGGCTTTGCGTGGGTCCCCCTAAAGCCACTTACCACTTTCACCTCTCGCCGATGTGTGTCTCCTTCTCCTCTTTCTCTCCTCGCCTTGTCACATCTCTTGCTTGACGGTTGTTAAGGCTCTCGAAGTAGATCAATGGTCATTAACTTTCCTCGATCCAATGGTCTGGATCTAATCGCGATTTCGGGAATCCTTCTTTCAGGATTTTGTAAGCCTACTTCTCCTTGCACTTTAAAGAACATGCAGGTTCTCCTGGATCCAACGATGGTTGGACCCCGTGCTTGGATCTAATGCCTGAGATCTGTCCTCCATCTGTGTGCTCCTCCTGTCTAGACTTACGATGTCTTCCGAACCTGTTTTCCATCGTTGTTCTTTCCATCAATGACAAGCTCACTACCAACTGTAATCCTGCCAACAAAATGAACATATATAGAAGCCAACTTTCATAAATGTGCATTTATGGAAGTTAGATTTAGTATATGCACATATACGGAAGCGCGCATATACAGAAGCACTCATATACAGAAGCCAACTCCCATAAATGCACATATATAGAAGCCAACTTTAGTAAATGCACATTTATGGAAGTTAGATTTAGTATATGTGCATATACGGAAGCACTTATATATGGAAGCCAACTCCCATAAATGCACATATATAGAAGCCAAATTTCATAAATGTGCATTTATGGAAGTTGGAGTCAGTATATGCACATATACAGAAGTGTGCATATACGTAAGTCAATTTCCATAAATGTGCATATACAGAAGTTGGCTTCCGTATATGCACATTTATGGTAGTTGGCTTTTGTATATGCATGCTTTCATAAGAGCGCATATATAAAAGTCAAATTTTGTAAATTCACATATACCACACTTCTGTATATGTGCATATACTGAATAAAACTTCCGTAAATGCTCATTTACAAAAGTTTTATTCAGTATATGCGCATATATAGAAGCACACATATACGAAAGCCAACTTTCATAAATGTGCATTTACGGAAGTTGGCTTTCGTATATGTGTGCTTCTGTATATGCGCATATACTGAATAAAACTTTTGTAAATGAGCATTTACAGAAGTTTTATTCAGTATATGCACATATACGGAAGTGTGCATATACGGAAGTCAATTTTCGTAAATGCACATTTACAGAAATTGGCTTTTGTATATGTGCACTTACGAAAGCCAACTCCCATAAATACACATATACATAAGCCAACTTCCGTATATGTACATTTATAAAATTTGGATTCAATATATACGCATATTTGGATCTGTTAATGCACATTTACAATATAGTTGATCATTTCCATAAATGCGCATATACCAAAGCATGCATATATAGAAGCCAACCTCCACAAATGTGCGTGTATGAAAGTTGTCTTCCATAAATTCCCATCTATGGAAGTTGGATTCCTTGTATGCGCATATATGAAATCCAACTTCCATAAATATGCATTTACAAAAGTGGCCAGCTTTCGTAAATGCACATTTATGGAAGTGGCTAACTTTTGTAAGCATGTATTTATGGAAGGCGGCTTCTGTAAATGCACATTTATGGAAGTGGCTTCCATATATGAACATTTATGAAATTTGGATTTCATATATGTGTGCCTCTGTATATGCTCATATAGGGAATCTAACTTCCACAAATGTGCATTTATGGAAGTTGGCTTCTGTATATGTGTGATTTCGTAAATATGCAACTATTCCTGACATGAAAAGTTTGGCCATTTTCTTAGGACAAGCTCCATGTTTGATTCCTACCATAAGGAGGAAGGAAGGAGTCACGCAGATGTCTTCCTTATAGATGGTATTTGAGGACATCCATAGTAGGAAACTTTGTGGAGACGAACTTGGACGATGTTGGGTGATGGTTGGACAGCTTAATGCAGAGAATGAAAGGAACCTCGTGTCAGTGGAATGAAGGCTTGTTGATGATGAAGAGATATTTGGAGATATGGATAATATAGTGGATGGCTTAGCTAATTTTTCTTTGAAATTTTATGAGCTGCAATGAAGCTCAAAGGAAATCACAGAGATGAGGATGTCGGAGCAGGATGTTGAACAAGAGAAGAGACCATTCGTGTACCAAGAGGACGTGAGGGAGGTGAAACAACCTTGGTGGAGGATAACCAAGGAAGATATTGATTCCTCCTCTAGTGAAATTGGACATGGTGTCAGAATGGTTGTATGACCCTGAGTTAGAATGACTCATGGAGGAGCACAAAGGAAAAATTAGTTCAAGTGTACCACTAATTATGTACATAACAAAAAAATTTGGTGACTCTTTTTCGATCGCATTGGGACAAAATGGAGATGAGGGAGATGGCCCAACCAACCATCTCCCTTCACATTCAAACTTGACCACAAAATGTTGGCTTACTATCTTGGTAGGAGGCAGTGAGGCCAATGGGGTTCCTTGAGGAGGTGCCTTGGTGAAATTTGTTGAGAATGCAGTGGGTATCTAGTCATAGTCCTATTCTCAATGGGGGAAATGATTTCTTTTGAAGAACAATTTATTTTAAATTATCTCACATCAACATATTTGTGTCAATATTTTTTTAAATTTCAAGTTAGTTCATTAAAATTTAAAATCCATCATCTACTCCTTAATTTATAAAAAATAGATACCAAAAAATAAAAATCTATACCATACAAATCACTAAGAACCAATGGCTCATGAGGACCCATGGATTTGAGCTACCGATAGATTCATGATGGGGACCAAACCCACTTCAGCCTGGGTTAGAGCACAATGCTTAATTTTTCTACAATATACAAAAAGAATAGAACAATATTCTATAAATATTTATTTATCGATCCAAACCATCTTAAAGTAGAGAAATTTTCTTCAAATCACATTCCATGTCTTTGTTCTACGGTGAAAACAATGCAAACTAACATCTGGGACACACCAATCAATTTTATAATGGCTATATCAAATAATTATTCAAGTGAAAAATAAAGACCTTGTGGGAAAATTTGATATTGGAGTAATGAAGATCACTTGCAGGCTTCATTACAAAATGACTCATAAAAACAAAGTTTTGGCTCAATAAGGAGACCTAAGAAACCAAAATTTATTAGTCGATGGATAAGTTTTGGTTGTTGTCAAGGCCCTTAAATATGGACATAGGAAACATTGGAAATGCATCCCGATGAGAGAAGTTGCAACACCAAGATTTTATTTCACTTCTTTGGCCATAGCTCCACTTACAATTGCCTCCACCTCTAACCACATATGACGGTAGTAACCCACCTTTAACCCATTCGTATTCACTACTATTATAGAAGGGAATAACACTGCTACTATAAACACTGCAACATTAACGAAACACTTTGAATTATGAAAGGCCACATAATCTTTCATTAAGTATATTGTCTGAGAGATGAAAAAGAAATGGAAAACATTCCACTTGAATACAGTTTCCATGGATAGTCGCTCCCATGGAGATGAACAGTAGGAAACATGAAGTATTCCACTTGCGATATCAATGTCAAGGAGAAGTGAAGCTTGCAAGGCTCCAAAAAGGGCTCCATATATGCGCATTTAAGGAAGTTGGCTTCTGTATATGCCCATATAATAAAGCTACCTTCCGTAAATGTGCATTTATTGAAGGTGGCTTTTTGTAAATGCGCATTTACAAAAGTTGACAGCCTTTTTCGCAAATGTGCATATACGGAAGTTGACTTCCATATATACATGCTTCCATATATGCATAGATATTGAATCCAACTTCTATAAATGCGCATAAATGGAAGTGGTCGGCTTCCATATATGCACATATATGGAAGTGGATGATTTTTGTATATGCACATATATGGAAACCGACGAATTTCGTTTATGCACATATATGGAAGTGGTTGGTTTCTGTATATGCGCATATATGAAAGTCGGCCACTTATGTGTATGCGCATATACGGAAGTCGTCAACTTCTATATATGTGCATATGGAAGTGGTTGACTTTCATATATGCACATATATTGAAGTCGATTAGCTTCCATATATGTGCATATACAAAAGTCAGCCACTTTCGTATATGCACATATATGAAAGTCGACCACTTTTTTATATGCACATATACAAAAGTGACCAAGTTTCATATATGCGCATTTATGGAATCCAACCACTTCTGTATATGCACATATATAGAAGTGGTCAGCCTCCATATAGACACATATATGGAAGTAGTCAACTTTCATATATGTGCATATATGGAAGTGGTCGACTTCTGTATATACACATATACGGAAGTGGCCAGCTTTTGTATATGGTGTATATATAGAAGTAGCCAGCTTCCATATATGGTGTATATATAGAAGTGTTCAGCTTCTGTATATGCACATATATTAAAGTTGACCACTTCCATATATGTGCATATACGAAATCCACTTTTTATATATGCGCATATATGGAAGTGGTTTGCTTCCGCATATACGAAAGCCACCCTTCATATATGTGCATATACAAAAGTCTACCACTTTCATGTATGCACCAAATATGGAAGCCACCTTCCATATATGCATATATATGGAAGTGGTTGGCTTCCGTATATGCACATATATGGAAACCGATCACTTCCATATATGCACATATACAGAAGTGGTCAATTTTTGTATACGCATATATGAAAGTTGGCTTTCGCATATGCACATATATGGAAGTGGTATGCTTTCGTATATGCGCATATACAAAAGTAGACCACTTCCATATATGTGAATATACAAAAGTGGTCAGCTTCCACATATGTGCATACGTAATTGGTTTACTTTTGTATATGCACATATACATAAGTTGTTTGGATTCCATATATGCGCATATACAAAAGACAACCACTTCCATATGCACATATATGGAATCTGACCACTTCCATATATGCGCATATACAGAAGTGGTCGACTTTCAAATATGTGCATATACAGAAGTCGACCACTTCTGTATATTCAAAAGGTTGCTTCTTTATATGCATTGACTTCCATGTATGCGCATATACAGAAATTGACCACTTCCGTATATGTATATGTGCATATACGGAAGTCTACCACTTTTGTATATGCACATATACAAAATTTGGCCACTTTCATATATCCAGAAGCTCTCTACTTCCATATATGAGTATATACAGAAGGTGGCCTCCATATATGTGCATTTACAAAAGTGGTGGACTTCCATATATGCGCATATATGGAAGTGGTCATCTTCCATATATATACGCATGTACGAAAGTAGTCGGATTCATATTTTCACATATATGCAAGAGATATTTTTGTATATGCACATATATGAAAGGTGGATTTCGTATATGCATATATACGGAAGTGGTCGACTTCTGTATATGCACATATACGTAAGTGGGCGTCTACCATATATGTGAATATATGAAATCCGACCACTTATGTATATGTGCATATATGGAAGCCGACCACTTACGTATGTGTGCATATACATAAGTGGATGACTTCCATATATGCACATCTACAGAAGTGGTAGATTCTCATATATGCGCATAAACATGAATTCGAGAGGTTAAGTCGTTGGTCATCACTGCAATTACATGATGGACTCATGGTGGATAGATCATGGCAAAGACTATCCACCATGAAGAAGACCAATCATTGGTTGGTTGTTGCATTGTTGAATGATTAAATATCCACCATGCAGCAGACCTCGTCGTGACCCTGTTCCATGGAATGTCTCGTCATAGTAATTAAGTGCAACTGCAAGTTGGTGAATGGATGGACAAGCGCTCTAAAACCAATTGTAGGTTGGTGAATGGATGGATGAGTGGGCTAAAACCAAATTAAAATTTTGAATGTGCAAGTTGGAGGAAATAAATTCCCTCGATTCACCATTTAAAATTTCACTACCATTTCAAATTACAGCAAGCAAATTACTTTGGTTCTCTCACACAGATTTCAAGAAAATTGCTTATGTTCTCTCATGTAGTCTTGGATACTTCAACCTGTAGAATCAGATCCTTCAAAGGTGAAGAGATCCATGAACCTTTCAAGATCCTTCTTCTAATGGTGAGCTATAATTTTTAACTCCTTTTTATCTTGAATCTATTATGCGAACTGCTTCAAATCCTTCCTATGATACCCTCAAAATCGTTGGGATCACTTCATCATATTTTTTTTAATTATCACTAGCATGTGCTTATGTAGTTGGATCCTACCGACATTTTCTTTGGCAGATGGGACATAAACAACATGAATATTGCAGATGCCATTCCCAAGCCTAGGTTCTTGATATTAACCTCCAAAAGAAGTCGCGGCCCCTATAGTAGCTTTGAGCTTTAGCAAGGAAGGGTTTGTTTTGGTTTTTTTGAGGTTGTTTTAAGTGTTGTATTAGGTTTCAATGGGCCTTTGAAACTGTTTGGGAAATAAAGAGAGAGAAACATGGGGGATAAAATATTCTGAGCAACAAGAGATGAGAGAGAAAGGAACTGGCGGAGCTCTGCACCAGCCAAGAACCCTCGCAATGAATATGAATATGACTATAGTCGTGATCGTTTGTTGTCTCGTATTTATGTTAATCGTAGGGAAGACCTCAGGCTTGCTGAGAGAGGCAGTGACAGAGTAGGAGTTCGCTTATAGGAAGATCATGTTAATGTTCCTGCTCCTTTTCTTGACAATCATGGCATTGTTCAATAGAATGGACTGCTTCCTTCTTCAAGTGTGTTAACTATAGGTGAGGGGTTGAATTTCAAGTCGGATAGCCACAAACTTGACCCTTTAATTTGTAGGAGGCAGCCTATGGATGTTCATGCATCCAACACATTTTTTGTTGAGGGCGTTCCAAGTAATTTCGCTAGTAGAGAAGCAACTCACATATTTCACCCTTTTCGTGGTTTCAAAGAAGCGAGGCTCATCAATAAGTCCAAGGAAGCTAAAAAATCTCATGGAGGTAAAGGAGGAGGAGACGCGAGTCTTGTGGTTGTTCTGTGTTTTGTGGAATTTGATAACCCCAAATGTGTTGCAACTACTATGGAAGCTTTACAAGGGTATAGGTTTGATTAGAATGACAGAGATTCGCCTTCTCTAAAGTTTCAATTTTCATGATTATCAAATGCAAGGAACATGGATAAAAATGGGTCATCCTTCCTACGTGATAAAAATCGAGGTCGGGATGAGTTTCGTCGTCGTTGGTGATTTTGTGAGTGAAACAATTCACTTTCACTGGAATTCCACTACCTCATTTTTTACAAAATAAATATAAATATATTTTAGAGATCTAAAAATCATGGTGTATGTTTAATGGTAAGTGCTTATATTAGAAGAAAACGAAATAGTTTTTATTAATGTTATGTTTAATAACCATAGTTATGATCCTTCATTGTTTGGTGTTTATGTTAATCGTAGGGAATACCTCGGGCTTGCTAAGAGATGCAGTGATAGAGTAGGAGTTCGCTTATTGGAAGATCATGTTAATGCTCATGCTCCTTTTCTTAACAATCATGGCATTGTTCAGCAGAATGGACTACTTCCTTCTTCAAGTGCGTTAACTATAGGTGAGGAGTTGAATTTCAGGTCGGATAGCCACATATTCGACCCTTTAATTTGTAGGAGGAATCTTGTGGATGATCATGCATCCAACACATTGTTTGTTGAGGGCATTCCAAGTAATTGCACTAGTAGAGAAGCAACTCACATATTTTTCCCTTTCTGTGGTTTCAAAGATGTGAGGCTAATCAATAAGTCCAAGGAAATTAAAAAATCTCATAGAGGTAAAGGAGGAGGAGAGGCGAGTCTTGTGGTTGTTCTGTGTTTTGTGGAATTTGATAACCCCAAATGTGTCGCAACTGCTATGGAAGTTTTACAAGGGTATAGGTTTGATCAAAATGATAGAGATTCGCCTCCTCTAAAATTTCAATTTTCACGGTTTTCAAATGCAAGGAACAAGGATAAAAATGGGTCATCCTTCGTACACGATCAAAATCAAGGTCGAGATGAGTTTCGTCATCGTTGGTGATTTTGCAAGTGAAACTATTCACTTTTGTTGGAATTCCACTGCCTCATTTTTAAAAAATATATATATAAATATATTTTACAGATCTAAAAATCATGGTATATGTTTAATGGTAAGTGCTTATATTACAAGAAAATGAAATAGTTTTTATTAATGTTATGTTTTATGACCATTATTCCTACAAAACCACACCACTTGAAATGACCTGTTGATGGCGAGAGATTTCTGAACCTTGATCCATTAACCCATTAAAAATATTTTAATGAACTAGAAACATTTTTATATTTTACTTGAACACCAAACTATATCGATATAAAAAATAATTTTTTTATTTTAAAATAATTTTTATATTTAATTAACATAATTAATATAGTTAATAAATTTAACATTAAAATAAATTTAAATGAAAAAATAATGTAAATTAATAAATAATAGTATTACAAAAATGGAAATAATAATGATAATAAAGTGGAAATAATAATGATAATAATAAATAATCCTACCACAAAATCCATCATAAAAATCAAAACAATAAAACATGTATTCTTCTTAATACTTGATTGTCCAGAAAATGTGTTCAAATCTCGTAATCACACAATGTTAGGATGTAGAGCAGATGGTTCTTAATTGAAAGGAGAATGATGAAGTTCAAAGCTTGTCAGAAATTCCAACTTCACATAATCCTATATATAATTTTTGAATATATGAAAACTCTTTCACATTAACGAATTTTGTAATATTCACATAACCAAATTGCATGATAGACTGATTGCGGTGGCGGCCTGTATTATTCTTGGGATTGAATTCCCATAGGAAATTTTGTATCTAGGCGGCGAGGGAAAGACTTATAATTATAGTCGGGCTCAAGCAACAGCGTAGTGTTCGCTATGATTTTCAAACTGTGGTTGATTTTGCTATTTTAATGTCGCTGGTTTGGTCCGGGCGACAACTTGGGTAGGCACTCCCACTGTTGAAATTGGGGAGAGATGTTTGGCACTCTCTCTCAGCAGGGTTTTCTATATTTTTCCTGTGGACTTCTTGGGAAGATCCATCATGAAGACCACAACCTTGGGAGCCATGTAGCGTGGGATCTTATCTCTGCAGAATGAAAAAATATCTTCTTCTTTTACGATGGTGTCATTGTTGTCCTTCGTCTGGATAAAGGCACAGGGTGTCTCGTCCCACTGGGGATGGGGATGGAAACGACAACGGCCTCGACAACGAGAGGGTGGGTGTAAAGAACAGCCTCGACCTCTACACTTTTGATGTTTTCTCCACCCTATATTATCACGTCCTTTGAACGATTCTTTATCTCTTGGTGGATGGATGGACCACGCCAACATTTCCAGTGTGGAACCAGCCACTCGCAAATGCTTCGGTGGTGCTTTGGGCGTCGTAGAGATGCCACTTCATTATGTTGTTGCCTCTCAATATTATTTCCCCCTTACTCTGGCCATCCCTTGGCACACTGGACATGGTCACCGGATTCTTCATGTCCAGTTTCTCGAGGCTCAACAGACCCACTCCTTGATGTCCTTTGAGAGCACATCATTGGGCTGGGGATAGTTGAGTATCGTCCCATTTTCTCTTCCACTCGTAGGCGAGAGTGGGACCGATGGCTTCGTTGAGGATGTAATCATGTGTTACGAGGAAGCCCATTTCTTCCATCTTACACAGAATCGAGGGAGGAGGAGGGGCCCCTGTAATTTGCCTGCTGTAATTTGAGATGGTAGTCAAATTTTAAATGGGAAATCCACAGAGAATTGTTTTCCTCCAATTCACACATTCAAAATTTGAATTTTCTTTTAGAATGGGCTCATCCATCCACCAACCTGCAGTTAAATTAAATACGATGACAGGAGGGTGAAATTAATTACGATAACGGGAAGGTCAACAGAGGATGTCGGTGGCGGCGGGGTCGTCTGGGAGGTTATGTCATCGGTTGGCGGTGAAATTACATGGTATTACATGCTTGATAGATCATGGCATGCCATGATGCATCATATAATCGATCATTGGACCATGCAACAACTCACCAATGATTGGATTGTTGCATGGTGGATAGTCTTTGTCGATAACCCTTGCCAATCCACTCAAGTCTACTAAATGTTTTATGTCTAATAAATGAGTACATCTGATCAGTGCACAAGATTTGAAAACACAGTGACAAGGAAATTGTGAAACCAAAGGAATCAGATCTTGCTATGGTGATAAAGAAATTCCCCTAGGAAAATCCACTCAGGCCTACTAAAAGCTTTATGTCTAATCGATGAGTAATATATGGTCGGTGGCAGGATTCCAAAATCCACTCAGGCCTACTAAAAGATTTATGTCTAATCGATGAGTAATATATGGTCGGTGGCAGGATTCCAAAATGCAGTGACAATGAAATTTCCATTGTATTAGTTCATTCCATCCCTCCATTAAAAAACAATTTAATAGAAAGAGAAAAGAGTAATAATTTTGTTTTATATACCACGATTCGGTTCCTTCAACAAAATAAGTGATGCATGGAAGCGTAGTCCCTGTCGAGTTGGAATGGGAATAAATGCATTGCTATGGCAGGATCGAAGGAGAAATAGAAGCCTGAAGCAACAAACACGTGGGAAGCAGCTTGAAGTACAGGTGGTATCCATGCAGAAAATGACTCATGTTAGTGTGTCACACGCCAACCATAAGGCATCGGGCTGGTAGATATTATATTAACCCCATAATATTATATTAATATGGGGTTAATATGCGGATATTCTTACATATTAATCTGTTAGAACTAAAATGACAACCTAACGAGGATGTCAATCCTACTGCGTTTTTTATAGATGTGATACTCATGTTTAAGTTTTTTCCTGGGGCGTGTATAGTTCAAATATGGGACTTAGGAAATTTATGTCGCAATGACTTGAAGCAATAAAAAAGGATAGTAGTAGTTTTTTTTTTTTTGAAATAAAGGTTCGTGGAAAAAGGACTAGGAATCACACACATTAAACATTCAAATTTAATAAACACAATTTCCTGACATCCATCATAGTTGAAGATAAAAATTTCTCAGCACATAAAAATAAAAGAAGATGATCGATAAGCATAAAGATAACTAATTTATCATTCCAAAAATAGGCCCACAAGACACCGTCGAGATTGTTCACAAAGTAGTTTTCTTTGAAATTTATCAAAAATTAATAATGTTTGTTACATATTTCTTGAATCTGTTACATATTTCTAGAAATTTAAATGTGTTTTTCATATATATTGGGATTGGGGCTCCCTCGGACCATAAAAGAAATAAGTACAAGAAAAAGGACTGTAGAAAGAAGAAGTGGGCGACAGTAGAGAGGAAGACCTAAAAATAAGAAATTGGAAGTTATCTGTCTTTGGTTAGAGATTTCTATTTAAAGAGGTGGAATAACTGGATTGATAAAGAAAGAAAGAAGTGATCAATATAGACTTACTATGATGGTATCTATTTCTCCCTTTTCTATTTGCTTGTTGATGCCTTTTTATTGCTCTCGTTGATAGCCACTGCAATCATGCCAACCAGTTGTTTCCCTTCGTCGGTGAGCTTGTCGATTCTCCTTTGGATCCATTCTTCAATGTAGCTTCTCATGGGGGCCACGTTGATTTCATCCTGGATTTTTATGTTGAAAAACTTGTTTTCTAATTTCCTTAGATCAATAGAAATATTATGCAGAGCCTATTCAATTTCTTCATTGTGTGTCGAATAGTCCACTAGCTAGTTGTTCACATCATCTTGACCATAGTCAAAGATGTTGTAAAACATTTCTAAAGACAACCCCTTTAAAATATCAACTTGTTCATTGAAGGCTTTTTTGGTTAAGGACAAGGGGATGAGGATTAAGTTTGGGTCTTGAACCTCATTGGTACTTCCGGCTAAGTCTATTTCGGTCAGGTTTCTGAATAATTATTCTTTCTCTGATATGTCTTGTTCACATGATTCGACAATGAGATGTAGGTTCTTAACTTTCTCTTTCCAGCATGTTTTTAATTGTTTGATCTAGTTTGGGGAGGGGAGATATTCTTGTCTTCTTCTCGAATCTGAGATGTTTATGACATGGTTGAAAAAATGGATCATTATCTCTAGATAGAAATGTTCTTCATTTTTTAAATCCGCCTACAAATGTTCGTGCAAAGCATGTGCCCTCTTTCGAAGGGAAGCTATATTTTGTGATGTTTCCCATGCTTCAGTAATTAGCTCCATTATTTTCTTGATATTCTTCTCCACATATCCTCTACAGGATGTGAGGAGGCTAGAGGATCCTTTTAACTTCGCTACATGGGTGGCAGACATGGTTTTTGCTAAAGGAATCACAAACAATGGGGTAGGAATCAGAGCTTCCTCCAGTTCCTTGATTCGATCATTCAGTCTGTCATTCTTCGCTTCAATTCCTCCAATGGAATCATCAAGAGAATCTTCGATTGCTCGGTGAAGTTGGGAGATTTGGGACGATTGCATGTTCCTAAGGTTAATCTTTGAATGAGATTTCCCTTTCTTATTTGTAACATCTCTCTTTTCAATAATTAATTTTTTAGATTGGCTGTCAGAAACATCGCTCTAGAATACGAAGGATTCATCTTCGTAAAAAATGTCAGTCTCATCTATTTCCATTGTGGAACTATGGTGCATCGCGTCCACGGGATGATCGACTTTATGGAACACGTCATCCACAATAGTCTCAAGCTGCATGTTCTCACCTTCAGTTTCAGGCTCTTTCACTTGCCCTGCAACGTTTTTTCTCTTCTTTGTCACAGGAAGCTTGTGAGAACTATCAATTTATCCATGAGGAGGGTTAGTATCTCCTCCTCTGTTTGAAGAATTATGGGTTTCTTTCTTACTGGGGTGGGTTGTTGGAGTGATTCTCCGTGATGTCATGCTCTTGGAAGTGCTAGTCAGGGACTGGACACTCTTCTCACCGGAGCCTTTTCCCTGTTGTCTGTACAATTCATTTGTGCTTTGCAATGTCTCTACATCACCATCGTCAAGAGTAGGAGTGTTTTCGTCATTGTCTCTGTATTCGTTTAGGTGTGTATGGATAAAAGAACTGCTAAATCCAACTTCTATTAAATGTTCTAGAAAAATCCCATCAGGGTCGAACCCTCTTATCATTTCAACATATCGTAGGTTCAAGTTGTTTAAATGTCTTGCAAATTCTTCAATCTTGTTGACGTTCCTGAACACAAAGTCTCTGAATTTACAAGGCAGAGGAATGAACTGTTTTTTTCTTTTACCATGGAAAAAATGCAACCAATATTTGTATTGCTTTGCTATTTCTGTAACAAACATCTTGTCCATGATGTGACATGGAAGGAAAGCAGGATTTTTCTTGGAGCCAAAATTGATTATTACACTGTAATTTTCCATTTGTTCAAGTGTCCCTTTCCTATCCAAAAACTTGGTTTCCTGGAAAAACATCCGAGGAGCATCCTTTCCTAACAATAAATCTTTGAAAATCGAGACAAAGTCATTAGAAACTTCGTAAAAACAATAGGAGGCCTTGTGCCTCGACAAGGCTTGGTACCATAACGTTACTGGGTCGAATTCATAGTTTATCTTCTTGGATAGAGACAGTTTTGGAAACAGACAACAATGCGTTATCATGAAAACCAAGTAGGATGACATATTAAAATTATTCTCGTATTTGAATCGTGACAATTGGGAACAAATTTCAATGGAAATTAGCTTCCCCCAATCAAAAAAGGCGTGTTCATTGACTGTGAAATACAAATATAAAGAACCATCCAAGAAATGGTTGTCATGGATTCCTGTCTCGTTATTCTTGTAAATAGCTAGGCAATTTCCCGAAATGGATTTCTAAAGGAAATGACCTGCAACTTTGTGATATCTTCAGGAACTGTTGTTGGGTCTTCTAGGAACTCGGGTAAAAGGTCCAACCCGTTATCATGTTTTTCTAGGAACTACTTGCATTCTTTTTCTCTAAAGGTCAATGTTGGCTCCAACAATCTTAAAATCTTGTGGAATACCTGAGGTGACAAAGAAACAGGAGAATGGTCATGCAGTGGAATAATTCTTTGGCTTGAAATATATTTTTCAGCACACAAAGAGACCACCTCCTTACAGTCAAAAAATTTAGGGAAAGAACCTGCATGAGCGATTCTAGAGGTCCAAATCACTTCGTTCTGGGAGAAACAAGATGAATAGTAAGAGTATGTCCTAGACCACTGGAAGTTCTGGTCCTCACTCCCGAAGATATTCACTCTATCTCCACAGAACTATTGTCAAGTTGCTTCCATAAGTTTACAAGAACGTTTGTTTTCTCCATATGATGTTTGAATGAAGAGTTGGAAGGGATAATATAACCCTTCACAAATCTTGGTCCAATGCGTGTGAATAGGAGATCTCCTTGAGCCTTTCGCTCATTAATGACAATCTCGACAGTTGTTGCATGATGTGTTGTTAGCATTAAAGACTAGTAATTGCATACTTAGAAGTGGAAATATGGTGGGTACGGAAAAGAGCAATTAAGGATTGGAGATTTCATGAACACGCCAATGCAACGACCCGTGAAAGACATTCCATGTTGTCTAAAATGAACAATCGGAAGGGATAATATAAATCTCCACAGATCTTGGTTTAATGCATATTAATGGGAGATCTCCTCGAGTGTTTCGCTCATTAATGACAATGTTGAAGGTTCTTGCATGACGAGTTGTTAGAATCAACGCTTATTAATTGCATATTTAGAAAGAAGTACGAAGGTGGAAGGGACGGGAAAGAGCAATTAAGGAATGGCTAATTATCGAAAGCGATCGTTCGAGATTCAAAATAGGGTTACAAGGTATAACCATGAGAGGTGAGGGCCCGACGGTCAAATTGTATGTCTTGGAAGTTTTGAGTGCAAAATGCATAACACGGAAGAGGGCATGATGGGACAGTCCAGAGGTCAATTTGTATATCGCAGAACTTCGGGTACTGTTTGCAGGCCACAGAACATTGGAAGCGCAATCGTGATCTTGCATGTCCGGGAACCCGCAATCAAAAAAGTGGCTAAGTATGGAATAGGGAAATGGTAGGCCAGACTCATTTTCGTTAATATATGGAAATTTGTAATAGATATCCCATTACCTGGAAAGATCTTTTCTGCATGTTTCTAGGCAAGTTGTGTAGCGATAGTCAATGTGATTGTCTCGTCGAGCCTTTTGCTTATTAATAACAGTCTGTACGGTTGTTGCATGATGAACTGTTAGCATTAAACCTTGGTCGTTGCATACTTTGAAAGAAGTGCAAAGGTGGTGGGCATAGGAAACAGTGACTAGGAATTGGAGATTTCCTGAACCTGCCAACCAAAGGATCCGCAAAAGAGATTCCAATAAATGGGAAAGTATGGAAAGTGGTCGGACAAGCTCCAAACTAGGGTGACAAGGGTTCCCCAAGAGAGATGACTCCCTGACAGTAAAATTGTATGTCTCAAAAATTTTGAGTGAAAAATGTGTAACACGGAAGACATGATGATGTGGGATTCCAATAGTCAATTTGTATATCGCGGAAGTCTGGGAGATCTCCTTGAGCCTTTCACTCATTAATGGCAATCTTTACGATTCCTGCATGACGAACTATTACCATTAAATCTTACTAATTGCATATCCAGAAAGAAGTACAAAGGTGGTGGGGACAGGGAACAACAATTAAGGAATGGATAATTTTCGAAAGCAGTCGGTCGGGATTCAAAATAGGGTTACAAGATATAACCAACAAAGATGAGGGCCCGAGTGTCAAATTGTATGTCTTAGAAGTGTTGACCGCAAAACGCGTAACACGGAAGAGGGTATGATGGGGTAGTCCAGTGGAAAAATTGTATATCACAGAACTCCAGGTACTGTTTGCAAGTCACGGAACATTGAAAACACAATTTTGAGCCCACCAGTCTGGGAACTTGCAATCGAAAAAGTGTCTAAGTATAGAATAGAGAAACGGTAGGCCAGACTCATTTTCGCTAATATATTGAAATTTGTAATAGATATCCCATTACCTGGAAAGATCTTTTCTGCATGTTTTTGGACAAGTTGTGTAGGGATAGTCAGTGTGACTGTCTCCTTGATCCTTTTGCTTATTAATGATGATATTTACGGTTGTTGCATGATGAACTCTTAGAATTAAACCTTTGTTTTTGCATATTTGGAAATAAGTCTGAAGGTAGAGGGCACAGGAAACAGTTACTAGGAATTGGAGATTTCATGAACCCTCCAACTCGAGGATCCAAAATAGGGTGCCAAGGGTTCCCCATAAGACGTGAGGCCCCGACGGTCAAATTGTATGGCTCAAAAATTTTGACTCCATAATGTGTAACACGGAAGAGGGGACGATGTGGGAGTCTGGCAATCAATTTGTATATTGTGAAGGTCTGGGTGTTGTTTGTAGGTCACAAAATAGTCAAAGTGCAATCTAGAGGCCAAAATAATTAGTGTGCATTGGTAAGGGTGTGAATGTGGCGGGGATGGAATGGAGCGATAAATGCTTTGAAACTTTTTTTGAACCTGGGTACAGTGAAGCCTGCAAGTTGGAGGAGCCTGGGGTGGAATTGTAGATCACATAATTTTTGGGTGCAAGATATATATCACAGAACACAAGGAAAAAACTGGGTACAAATGGAAAGTAACGATGGTCGTTCGGAGTACCGTAAATGGTGGTTTAATGTGTGTTAATGGGAGATGTCCTCGAGGTTTTTTATTGTTAATGCCAATTTTTTTGTACCAGTGTGTTGAGTTTTCACTAGTAAAACCATAATTGATGTGCATTGGGAAGGGTGTGAAGGTAGTGGGGATGGAAGGCAGCGATAGATTCTTTGAAACTTTTGTGAACCCGGGTAGAGTGAAGCTTGCGAGTTCAAGGAGTTTGGGGTGGAATTCTATATCACAAAAGTTTTCGGTGGAAGATGTATATCACAGAACAAGTGGCAAGAGAGTTCGATAGCGCCAACCTGTTGACGGGCGAAACTGATCGTCCGTCAATTGAGAGAGTGGAACTGGTTCGGGGTTGTCTAAATAACCCAAGCCGTTTGGAATGGACCACCCTGACGAGTTTAACGGCTCCGTTGGCCGCCCTAAGGTCTTTTAAGAAAACCAAAGAGAAAACTAATCTAAACTAACTAATCTATCTTAAATAAATAAAACTAATTAAAACTAACTAAAACTAATAAAACAAACTAAAGTTAACTAAAACTAATAAAACAAACTAAAATTAACTAAAACAATCTAACTAAAAACTAAATAAAAGAAACTAAACTAGCTAACAATAAACAAATTAACTAAAAACAAACAAACTAACTATTACACTAATCTAATTAAAACAAACTACTAAATAAACTAAAACTAAATATAACTATTCTAACTATTATATACAATATACTAATTACTATTATAATAACTCAAATCAATTATCTAATTACCAGCTGTAATATTACTTATTCACAAATGTACACTATAAACAATCTACAGATTTAATTAAAACCTGCAAAACTCATATGTTTTCTGCCCTAAGACAGCCAGGAATCTTTTTTGATTTTTATATTTTATGAAAAAGAAATAAACATTACTGAAATTAAACAATCTAATATATTTACTGAAATTAAACAATTTAATATAAATCTAATTAAACTTATATCTAAATTAAACTACTTAATTAAAACAGTAAAGAAAAGATTAACTGACCTGGAAACACTCCAAGTCTGCCCTGTGTGTGATGACTCTGAAGCTGGTCGGAGGAAGTAAACTCGCACCGGTTAGCCCATTAGCTCCTCGTAAACGATCGACTGTGCTGCTCTTTGAGTTGGTTTGCAGGACAAACAAGACATAAAAATATCATAACAACTATAAGATGTATAAATCTTTGCAATAAGGGAAACCTGTTATGTAAAAACTTATATTAAATAATTCAACTCATGAAGAAGATAAACCTATCATTCACAAACTGAATTGGCAATTGTTATGTATTTTATACAATTGGAAGAAACCGGATATGGATTACAGTGATTAAAATTATATCATTTGCACATGATCTAGATAGCTAAAGTAGTCATAAATCATAAACAAAGTGATATACACAACATGAAACAAAATGTTGATATATTGAGAAGCTAAAGTTGTGACAAAACATCAATTCTGCTTCAGTCTGTATTAGAACTCCATATCCTTGTTCTCCCACGAATGAAGATGATGATTATTACAAAAATCATAAGTATATATAAGTCTCTTCACAAGGTAAAACTTCCTTGTGGATAATATCAAATTGTTTTACATAATCTGGGAAATATCCCAAAATCACCTAAACTAAGAAAATAAAATGCAAGTGAAATCTTTGAAACATCCCCTAACTGCTCATCAATTCAATTGCAATTTCGATTTTACCTGCAATAGAACACAAATATCAAATTAGAAAGATATTTCAGTAACAAAACATTAAAAAAATTGATCCTACAGACTTAGCTACATAATCATCTGATTCTGTAGCTAGTCTAAAATAGCATACAGGACCAGATAGAAATCAAACCAAATCTTTTCAAAAGAAACAAATCGAATTTAATTTTCTTTTAATAAATATCCAAATCGAATCACTATGGTTTAAATGAGTTTATCATTCAAATTAACAAAATCGAAAAGGATGCAATCAAAACAGGATAAGAATGCTCTGTTTTAGTCGCTATAAAATCGGGCCAGATAGTAACCAAACTGTTTCATATCCAAACAAACTCAAGCAGTGAATCATATCGCATAAGATACGATTGTAACCAACACAATAATAATCAATACAATCACATTTTGAACACAATCAAAATTGATTTGTTACGGCTGTAACAATGTGCATAAGATTCATATCGTTTTGATCAAATGCCAATATGGGAAGACTGTCACAATTACAATAAAAAAGAAACATTCATTACAACATCAAACTTCGCCATAGGTCACGATCGTTGAGCGTTGACACGATCAACAGACAGGATCACATAGTGATCGTAATCATCAACAACAATGATAACCATAAACTAAGTAACATTCGCAACAAATCGAGATTGAGTCAAATATTGCAACAAATCGTAATCCTGGGAATAATCACAAATTTAAACAAGATATTTGTTGTAATATGAATCGGACTGATAACACGGTCAAACGATGCGAATTGAACAGTTGCAATTTGGTTATGCATTAACAGAATGATATTCGAATTGGTCAAATCAGACACAGAATATAACATTATAACATTTATACCAATCATATCGTATAGAATATAACCAATTCATATTGAACCATTGACTGTGTTCAAAATTGGAATACCAGAAACAACCTGTGTTTAGAAAATATGTTAACAACTTCAATAAGCAACAGAGTATTCAATTCGAACCAAATTAAAACAATCAAATCCATAATTCAATTAATCGAATCAAAGCTAAATCCAATCAAAACTAATTCGGGAAACGAAATTCAATTAATCAAAACAAAATTATATACAATAACTCATGCTTATGTGTCAAAGCAAATCCACGTTGTAGACAGAGTTTATGAGATTGTCATATAAACAGGTGATAATCATACCAGTGAGGTTGATCGAACTATGCCAATTTTGAATTGACGACCGCTGTAGCCGACTCCACGTTCTTAAACAAAATCGAACCTGTTGTTCGCTGCTTCTTATCAGTGGATGGCATATTATCCTTTTGACTAGAGAGACTTGCAACTTGATCCTCCAGAGCCTGAATTCTGGACTGTAGCATTGGCACATCAAGGTAATACCTTTCTAACCATGAGCCACACTGATCACATGGTGGAGCAGCTGGTTGAGATAGAGTAGGAGGGGGTTTTGACGAGTCACCAGGGGTTTCACAAGGCATTTCGATGCTTGGATAATTAGGATCATTTTGCAAACAAGGTGGTAGGTTCTTCACAAAATCGTATGTGGGTTTATCACACAGACCTTATGAATAGGGATACTCACTTTCCAGGTATCGTTCAATCTCTGAGTTAGAATCTTCACTCACCATGATAGGTTCAGGGTTGACAGGAATTTTCGATTTGTTTCTTGCCATGCGAGAGATTAACCAGACGTTCTTTTTGCCTTTAGAATTCACAGTAGGTTTGGCCTTAGGCCTTTTAGCCACGGGTTTAACAATTTTCACATCTGTGGTCACATAATTGGGTAGGTCAATAGGTGAGTCGGGTAGGGGTTTAGGTAACAGAGCATTGTAAGGCATAGAGAGTACTATCTTGCTCTCGTTCACCACAGGTTTGTCAACCTGAGGTGGGCTTGAGTCCTGGAAATTATTGCGAATAATAAAATCTTCTCAACAGTCTCGGCATAACCCCAAATGACAAACCACAAGCATTTTAATTAACCCAAAATGAAATAGGTTGTTATCGGCCTGGTTCCGTTTGTATCTTTTAGACATTTTAAACAGACTCCTATGCAGGTAGTAAGGCATATTAAGCTCATAGCCCATGAAAACCATAAGTAGCCGAAGGTGATACAAGAAAACAAAACCATACCTGCGCTCGCAGGTGATAAATTGTTTAGTTATCATCAGCAAGTCGTGCCATCGTTGCTTTAGCATATTTGTGGGAAAACCTTTGTCACAGGAGCTCACTCTTCGTGACTGGAAGAGCAATGTCCATGGGACATCTTCCACTTTGCAATTTTTTGACCATCTCTTTCTGACAGCAGGCAGACCGGTAGCTAGACTGAGAAATTGCTCATAAATTTCTAATTGTACATCCCCAACCTTGGCTCGGCAGCCATCAAAGGTTAATGCAAATTGCCAAGCCACGCTAGGGTTATAGCCATCAAACTTTCGTATGAATGGGAGCCATTCAAATTCCTCAAGGTCACTGTAAGCACCATCAAACATCAACAATGCCTGGCTACCATTGGGTTCAGCCCTTACGACTGGAGCCATGGTGCGGGCACATGATAGGGTTCGGATAAACAACAACACACAGGAGCCATGATCGTTTGGGCTAACAATTGCGAACGATGAAAGGGGAAGTGAATTAATGGTACGCGTGCGAAGGTGGTGGGATTATCACCGCCATGCAGCATAGTAATGACAAGGTACAACGTTGTTCAATCAATCATAACCAAAAAATCAAACTATTCGGCCAACCCAAGGATTAAACGGTGGATAGTAAACTAATGCGCCAATCTATGGTTTAAAATCATGAATGTTCAACGTTGAATCAAAACCAAATTTTAATATGAGCTATTGTAATAATCCAAACCATTACATCAAAACCCAAATGTTTAACCAATGCACCATTGTATAACTTCAAACTATTTCCATTCCATATGAAGTCAATCTCATATGTTATTCATGCGCTTGTTGCATAATATGTAATCAAAGTTTATAAAACATTGTGACAAGAGATTTTATAAAATCGATAAGCCAAGAGCTTATAATAGTAAGGATCATGTCATATAGAAACCAAAATCAACCATGACCCCCATAGAATCAAATATAACCCATAGATTTACCTGCTCAATGCCTTATCAATCAAATAAAGGTCAAGTTGCACAATCAAAGTAAGAGTAGGCAAATGGACATGGTTCGAAAAATCATTCCAGCCACTTAATAATAAACCAAAGGTAAATACCAATCAGAATATCGATGAGCAGATCATAACAATTCAAATAACGATGGAGGAGTTTTCACGCTTTCAGTTGTGAAAACTAAATTGAAACCAATTTACAAACATCGCATGAAGTGAAAATATCATCTATTTGCAAAATGCGACGAAAATTTGAAGTTCAGAAGTCATAGGTGTAGGCAGCTTTCGGGGCAATTGAAAAAATTGAATTGGCTGCCAACACAACCCAGGAAACCACGACCATAAAATTGGCTAAGTATGGAAAGGAATGGTGGTCGGTCAGACTAGTGATGTGAGGATATAGATGGACATGAAGATCTGTCATTCCTCCAACCCGCGAACCCGTGATCATAGAAAGGCGACTAAGTATATAACCAGAAAGGGATAATAGATGGAAACAAGAAAAGGGAAAAAGGGGTAAGTATCTCACATAACAACATCTACTATTCATTTATTAATGCCAATCTTTTCGAACCTCTAGTGAGTTCTCACTAGTAAAAGAATAAATTGTAGATCACAGAATTTTTGGGTGCAAGATGTATATGACAGAACAGGGGCATAAGAGTTCGATAGTGCTAACCCGGGACCCGGTGGTCAGATAATTGGCTAAGTATTGAAAGGGACGATGGTCAGTTGGGCTCATGATGTGAATATATAGATGAATATGAGCATCTGCCAATCCTCCAACCCGAAAAGTCGTGATCATAGAAATGAAACTAAGTATAGAACCAAAAAGGGATAATAAAGGGGAAGAAGACAAGGGAAAAACGGGTAAGTATAGAGGAGGGAAAATAAAGGGAGAAACGAACATTTAGTCTCAGCTATGTAATATACTTGGAGGTCGACAAACAAAACTTCAAGTTTAAAGAGAATTTGTTTATATTTATTCCAATAGTATTCATATTAATATATCTTAATAGATTATTTGTGGTCCAAATGTAAACCATCTTCCAATTTGTAGGGTGTTTTTCGGCTCACAAATTTCATTCAAACCCATAAGCAATAGAAAAAAAAATTATATATATATATATATATATATATATATATATATATATATATATGACGTAACATTTTTTATATGCAAGGATATTCTCAAATAGAAGAAACTACAATATTTGCACAATATTGAGCAGGAACATGACGTCAACACCTAAGTTGCCATGTTGAAATAGAGTCATTAATTGACTCTATTTGTGGGGCCCCAAAGAATCAAAGCAGGACGGGTCCACCCATTTATTTCTTAAGTATAGGGTGGGTGCCACAGAACTATGTCATGTCACAATTTATTCTTCCATGTAAAATGTAAGGAGCGAATAGAGTAGATTTTATTTAGATCGAAGTTGTGGGCAAGGGAAAAAAAAGCTTGTGATGCATGTTTAACTACAGATCAAAGAATGTCTTAAATTCTCGTAGAAAGAGATTGAATTCATATATCAATAGATGTACAGGAAAATGAGTCAATTTAAAAAAAATATACAAAAAAAAACAATATTAAACATTGGAAAACACGATACAAAAACCTCAAATATTTTATATTCAGATAAACTAGGTTACAAAATACAGCTGAGATTATTTCCCAAAATAGCTCTCTTGAAATACTTCAGCATATATTCTCTTAAATTTAAATGTGTTTTCCATAATGACTGCGATTGGGGCTCCCGCGGACCAAAAAAACAAATATGTACAAGAATCAAGCCTGTAGACAGTCTTTTATACATTTCAACTTGATCATCAAATGCTTGTCTGGTTAAAAACAACGAGTTGAATATAAATTTCAGGTCTTGGAATTCATGGGTGCTGCCAGCTAGATCTATCCCAACTTCTTGAATATTTTGTCTCTTCTAGATATGGCCTGCCTCTATTAGCTTTTTATTCAACATTCCATACTTTGCTAAGTGTTAATTTCCCTCTATCATAAAAAACTTTGGGTTTAAGGTGTCTTTCTTGTAATGTTCTTGGTCATCCACATATGAGACAACCTAGAGATGTGATTCAATCCCAATTCAAAGACAAGGGAGTGGTTTTATGTGATGTCAGCTTTGGGGGGAAAAAATTATGTTAGCCAACATAAGCTAAGACAAAAAAATCAAGTATATTGTGACCAGTATTCTCCTTGTATTCGATCGTTTGTTTGGTTGAAGGGCCTGCCTAAAGGTTTGTATGTTGAATTTATTTGTTTTTTTGTTGTAAATTGGAAGGGACGTTCAAGCCACCTACAAAATGCTCCTTTTGTTGAAGTACATAGCTTCTTCCAGCAACACAATTTTGGAAAGTCTATCAAATGTTGCAGATCACACCAGAATATATCTTTCGCCATAGGAGTGGCAGATATCATGGCTCACAAAATGGTCTGGAATATTCAGAAGTGACGCCAAATATTACCTCATGCCCAAATATACTCAGAAGGAAATTATAAATTTGGATCCTCACGAAGGTGAGAAACTGTATGAGTGGTTGAATCAACATTCTAAAATTACATAACCTTCTATCTCAAAGTTGTAAAAGACTTAATAGAAAGCCAACTTCTATCTCAAATTTTGTTGAGTGACCTATGGATGTAGTAATAGACTCGACATACAATCAACTTTAGATCACTACCGGTACTAATGTCAAGTGTATCAAGTCGTGACCCCAGGCTCCAGGTAGCTTCAGTTTCAGGCATCCACATTGGTGGTGAGTCCAGGCTCCAGATAGCTTCAGCTTCAGACATTGACATTGGCGGTGGCAATGGGAACAATGCCATCGACTGCAGGGTAGCAATGCGGTGAAAAAGTAGGCATGTCATTGTCAAAGCACTTAGACTGCAGGGTTGTCAGACCTGCAAAGAGCATCGACTTTAGTGTTTCTTTATCATGACAATTAAAATGTTGTTGTGAGTCAAAAAATATTTGGGGGTTGGGTGTCATGTGCGATGATGACCTCAACATTAGGTGCATGTCACACATTATTATTTGACATTGCAGCGTTAATACAATTTCCATAGTTGATGAGGGATCGATTACATTTCCCTAATAAATATTAATTATGTAATTAATTAACATCCTTGAAGGATGTGAATCCCAAACAATGCCTAAAACTTTTTTACCAGTCATGTGTTAAAAAAATACATTATTTTATATTTTAAAAATTAAGAAATTGTATTTTCTATGTCCAACATTAAGTTGCACACATAAACGTTTTCAAGTTAACCGAAATTAATATATAGTCAAATCAGATCCTCAGAAGTGATCAAACTCCCTAGGGCTAGTTTATTTCCATCATGTTGGTTGGAATAGAAGGATCCACCACCAGGAGAAAGAAACAAGGTAGCAATAAAAGAACATGTGAAAACACAAGCTGGGGATGGAAGCACTCTATGACCAAGAAGGCACTCTATGCTTATTGACCTGTTATCCTGATGAACAACTCAAGAGACCCTTGCGGCGAGGCCATGGAAATTTATTTGAACCAGAAAAGTCAATGCTTCAAGCATCGAGCAACTTTCGTTTTTTTCAAATATCGGATCTACTGCAACAAAAGAAATGCATTCTCCTTATTCAAAGCACAGGAAATAGTAGGAACATTGATATTCAGTGGAAATAACTATGGAATATCTACTACATCAAGGTCTCTTCTAAAAAATGAAACAAAATCATTACGTGAAGGTGGTAGTAAAAGGTGATCTTCAGAAACCAAATCATTACCTGAATACGTCAAACTTCTTGCAGAAGGTGGTAGTATTAAGTAATCTTCAGAAAGTGTTGCAAATTCCATAGTCCAGAATTCCTTCCCATTAAATTTTCCCAGTTACTTGTCGATGCAGAAATCATAAACTTTTGAGAGCCTCATTCCCTTATTATATACCCACCTTCAACTACCAGGAGAATATTCTTGCAAAGAGCGGCAAGCTCTTCGACCCAGATGCAATTATATGCATATAAATAGTGAAAAAAATGTGCAGTAGTGATAGAAAGTTGATTTTATGTGGATTTTGTTACTACATCCAGAGGTCGGTCAACAAACTTTGACAAAGAATTTGACTTTCTATCAAGTCTGTTACCACACCCAGAAGTCGCTCAACAAACTTTGACATAGAAACTTCTATAATTTTAGGATGTTGATTCAACCACTCATACAGTTTCTCACATTTGTGAGGATCCAAATTTATAATTTCCTTCTGAGTATATTCGAGCATGGAGTAATATTTGGTGTCACTTCCGAATATTCCAGACCATTTTTTAAGCCATGATATGTGTGAATCCTCTGACGAAAGATAAATTCTGGTGTGGTCTGCATGATTTGATACACTTGCCAAATTTGTGTTATTGGAAGAAGATATATACTTCAACAAAGGAGCATTTTGTAGGTGACTTGAAAGTCCCTTTCAATTTCCAGTAACAAAACAAAGAATTTCAACATGCAAATCTTCAAGCAGGCCTTTCAACCAACCAAAGGATCGAATACAGGGAGAATACCAATCATAGGATACTTGAATTTTTTTTTCTGAGTTTTTGTTGGCTAACAAAACAAATTTCGTTGAAAGATGATGTCACATAAAACCATTCCATCGTCTTTCAATTGGGCATGAATGACATCTCTAAGTTGTCTCACATGTGGATGACCAGGAACATTACAAGGAAGGCACCTTAAATCCCAAGTTTTCGATGATAGAGGGAAATGGGAATAAGTATTTAAAATGAATGTTGGAGGATGATAATATAATCTTCTGTAAATATTGGTTTAATGCGTTTTAATGGGAGATGTCCTCAACCTTTTTTCCTATTAATGCCAATATTTTTGAATATGTGTGGTGAGTTGTCACTAATAAAGGCATGATTAATGTGCATTGGGAAGGGTGTGAAAAATGCTTTGAAATTTTTGTCAACCTAGAAGCCCGGGAACCCATGAATTTGTGACAACAAGAGGTGAAGAATCAACTATGGAAAGGCAGGGCAGAATTCCTTAAAAAAACTAAAGCAAGCAACAATTTTTCAGAGTTCAAGATCCACAAAAAAAAAGTTCAGATCCCATAATATTGACCTTTGCCAATTCAATACCAGACAAGTGGAGTGCATTCGGGCTGCCTGTGAGAAAAGCTAATGCTTTGATGAAGAATTGTTCGTATTGCAACATGTGATAGAAATTGTATCCCAGTAGAATTTAAAATGAACACTGGTGGATGATAATATAATCTCCCGTAGATATTTCTTGAATGCATTTTAATTGGATATGTCCTTGATATTGTTAGTTATTAATGCCAATATTTTCAAACCTGTGTGGTCAATTGCCACCAATTAAGAGTGTAAGAAATTTGCATTGGGAGGTGTGCAAAGGTAGCGAGGATGGATGGGAGCGATAAATGCTTTCAAAATTTTATGAACCCGGGAATCTGTGAACCCGCGAATATCGGACAAAAAGAGGTGAAGAATCGAATAAGTATGGAAAGGCGGGGCGGTCAAACGGACGAGGACAAACTCATCGTAGGTAGAGTGAAGCTTACGAGTTCGAGGAATTTGGGGTCGAATTGTAGATCACAGAATTTTTGGGTGCAATATGTATATCATGGAATAGGGGGCATGAGATTTTGATAGTGTCAATCTGGGAACTCGTTCCATAAACATTAACTATGGGAAAAACATTCTAAGCTATGGAATATAGCTAGACCTCGACAAACTCAGGTTCAAGTACAAAGAGAATTTGTCTATAGTTATTCAAATACCAGTCATATTATTTTATTTTAATAGTATTTTTGTGGCCCAAATGTAAACCATGTTCTAATTTGAAGGGTGTTTTCGGCTCGCAAGGTTTGTCGAAATGCATAGGCGATAGAGAAAATATGAGTTAACATTTCCATATGCAAGCATATTCTGAAATATGAAAACCTGTAATATATGCACAGTATTAAAGAGGGACATGACATCAACACCTTTGTGGATGACAGTGGGCTAGCACAATGTTGCATTATTACTATGATGATGCCTTAAAAAAACTAAAATAACCAACAATTTTTTCCAATTCAAGATAGACACAAAAAAATCATCAGATCCCATAATATTCGCCCATAAATGCATTTTAATGGGAGATGTCCTCTAGATTTCCGCTTATTAATGCCAATATTTTTTAACCTTCCTAGTGAGTTGTCACTAGTAAAAGAATAATTAATGTGCATTGGGAAGGGCAAAAAGTGGTGGGGATGGAGGGGAGCGAAAAATTCTTTCAAACTTTTGTGAACCCGAGAGTCCGTGAACCCGCGAAAATTTGAAGACTCGACTAAGTATGGAAAGGCGGGTTAGTTAGATGGATTCATCGTACGTAGATTCAAGCTTGCGAGTTCAAGGATTTCGGTTTGAATTGTAGATCACCGAATTTTTGGCTGGAAGATGTATATCATGAACACGGGGCATGAGAGTTCGATAGCTCCTACCCAAGAACCGGCGGCCATAAAATTCTCTAAGTACGCAAAGGAACAGTGATCGGTTAGACTCATGATGTGAATATAGAGATGGAAATGAGAATTTGTCAGTTCTCCACCCCAAGAACCCGCGAGCATAGAAACGCAACTAAGTATAGAACCATAAATGGATAATAGAGGGGAAGAAGAAAAGGGAAAAATGGGTAAGTATAGAAGAGGAAAAATAAAGGGAGAAAAGAACTTTATCCCTCACACAATTACACTTAGTCTGATAATTATGAGGCCATAGAAACACATTAACTATAGGAAAAACATTCTCAGCTATGAAATATAGTTGGAGCTCAACAAACTCTCGTTCAAGTCCAAAGAGATGTTGTTTATATCTATTTCAACATTTTTCATATTATTTTATTTTAATAGTATTTTTGGTGGCCCAACTGTAAAACCATGTTCCAATTTGTGTTTCTCAAGTGGAGATGTGTTTGTGAAGACACATTTTCTTAAACCACAGTCTAGGGGTAGGGAAAGTGCAACGTCGAATGTTTGTTGAGCAGAGATTTGTTGAATATTAAGAAATGTATTTCCAAGTGCACATATCATTTGCATAGTATCAATATGATTTATTTCATGTTCTTTGTGTATTCTTTTGAATGCACTTGTCATAGATTTGTCAACCTTTTCCATGTACGGGGCACAATATGATGGTGTGGCATATGCATTGAGGACATATTGTGCATCTATATTTTCATTCCACATAATTGGCTAGTACTTGGAGAAATTGATGTTCCATATATGTAAAAGTTTTCGTCTAAGGAAAATTGTTGGTTGTTTAAGTGTAGATTGTATGCATTGAATGTACTCAGCTTCTATTAGATTTATCTCTTCCAAGAAGTCTTAGAAGCTCATTAATTCATCAAAGTCTCCTTGTTCTAGAAATGCAAACAAATATTTAGATTTTTTATGCAGGAGCATCGTAAGCAACCAGCCAGGCAACCATAAAAGGCGGAAGATAGCTGGAAAAACGCAACACACATTTTTCACATGTTGAAATGTTTTAAAGAAATTAGTTAGTGGATATTAATGTAGTAGTTAAAGGAAGTGTACTTACATGTTCTAAATATATCTTGAGCGATTTTCTCTCATCTTTCAGATGTAGTAGACATTAAGTCTGATAAATGAAAGTAGGTAGCTTTGAATTAATAGATTAGTCAGTTTTAGGAGCGTAGGAGGGAAAATGGATATAGACACCCTCGCCTTTGTATTATTGTATGATTAGATCATTAGCGTAGAGCAGAAGAAGAGAGATGTAGAGAAGAACCCATGTACAGGAGCTTGAATTAATATATGAACCTTTGACTCAGATTTCATGGTGTTATGATGCTTACTGTTTGCATATGCTGAATGGTATGCTTACAGTCGTTTTATTCTCTCTGTTATGCATTTGTTATGATGCTATGTTGTGTTGAATGTATGATTTCATGTTGAATGTATGAAATCTAAGAGAGAAAGAGAATGAGTTTCAATTGTTTCTCTTCTTGAGATAAGTTCCTGCAAGGAGTGTAGTGAAACGTCCACAAAGTGTGCGTTGACAAGGGTTCTGAGTCTATCTCAGAAAGCTCAGGAGGGATACCATTTTTCTCATTCCAGCAGAAGTGTAGGTGAAGCGTAGAATCCGTGCAAAGTGTGCGCAGGCTAGTTGAAGCCTTAGAATTTATCAACTAAGGTTGAAGAGTGAAAGACTGATGTTGCCAAGAGTGAACAAAGTTGAAGAATAAAATACACAGAAGTATTTGAAAGATTGCCACAAAGAGTGCGTGCAGGAGTCCTTTCGAGACTTGAGGTTGCAATAGCAAGCTCAGGAGTCCTGCGAACACATGAGTTGTGAAAGGCGTTTGTGCAAGGACCAGGTCATGGTCATATGGAAGTGTAAGGCTCTCACCTAGAGTTAAGGTGGATGGGGCAGGTTTTTCAGGAAGCACCTATGGATACACTCTTGTGTGTGTGAGAATTTCCCGTAGGGAAATTGAAGAGTCAATCTGAATCAGAGGAGAATTAGAACGATCCTGTGTGGATCTCAGCTCAAGGGTTGGGGTCGACACCATTTGTGGTATCGGATCTTGATTGTGTTTGTATATTTCAGGCAAAAGGAGCTAGAGAAAAAGGAATAGTCTGATACGCACCAATTTGGTAACGAAGCTGCAAAACAAGTTCTTTGCTTCTGTAGCAGAGAACAGGGGAACATTTTATAGCCATGCTGCCGAGAAGAAGAGACAGGCCAATGCCAATGCCTGATCCAACAAGAGAAAGAGAAATGCACGAGTTAAATGCTAGACTTGATTCCATGGAGATAGCACAAAGGCACACAGTTGATGATGGGGATATCAGTGAAGTTGAAAGTAAAAATAAAACTGGAAACGAAGGAGAAGAAGTCACAGTCGAATATGCTGCAGATGAACGCCTATTCAGGGTTGTTGCAAGGATAGGTGCTAGAGCAAAGATGGAGATTCCCATGTATGAGGGAAACCTAGATTTTGAAGAGCTTATAGACTAGATTAGAGCTCTGGATAAATACTTCGACTATGAGGATGTCGAGGAAGACAAGAAAGTCAAACATGTCATTACTAGACTTAAAGGGCATGCAACACTATGGTGGGATGAACTGCAAGCTGACAAACGCTACAAAGGCAAGCAAAAAATCAAGAGATGGGATAGAATGGTTGCAAAGATGAAGCCAAATTTATACCCAAGTATTATCAAATCAATATGTTTCGGAGGATGAAAAATTTGAGACAGAAGTTGATGTCAGTGAAGGAATACACTGAAGAGTTCTACAAGATAAACATCAGGGAAGGTCATCGGGAAAATGATGATGAAAAAGTTGCCAGATACATGAATGGTTTGCGGTATGACATTCAAGATGAGATGAGAATGATGACCATTTGGACTGTGGAAGATGCTTATTAGATGGCTCTAAAGGTTGAAGAGAAGCTGAGCCAAAAACAAGGTCAAAGAGGCTGAGGTAGAATTCAAGCCAGAGGCAAAACAATTGCCCAAGACAGAACTCATAAATCTAAAGAAGAGGGGAGGAAACCTCAAACTCAACATGAGATAGGAGGAAGCTCACAGAGATGGAAGTATGCTGATAGAAATACTTTTCCTCAAGCCAGAGGAAGAGGAAGAGGCAGAGGCGGTGAAGTAAAACGCTTTGTCTGTGGAAAGATCGGACATAAATCCTATGAGTATCCAGATAAGAAAAGAGATGGTTGTGAAACTCACATTTCCGAAGCTCAAGGATGGAATGTTGAGGCAGAAGATGCCGAGGGAAAAATATCTTTGATGATGAGGAAAGTTCTCTTGAAGCCAAAGGAGGAGGCAGAGAACCCAGCCCAAAGAAACAGTTTGTTTCGAACTGCTTGAAAAACTAAAGACAGAGTATGCAAAGTCATAGTGGACAGCGGTAGCACATACAATCTCGTATCTACAGAGATAGTAGAAAAGCTAGAGATGGAGACTGTTGTACATCCAAGCCCATACAGAGTTTCATGGCTACAAAAAGGACATCAAGTAAATGTCACTAAACAGTGTTTAGTTGAATTTAAAATAGGGGGATATAAAGATGAAATATTATGTGATGTCATTCCCATGGATGTTTGTCATCTATTGCTGGGTAGACCATGGCAATATGACAGGAATGTGATTCATGATGGGAGAAATAACACGTACACCCTGGAGAAGAATGGGAGGACGCACATGTTGTTGCTGATTAAAAACCAAGAGGTGAAAATAGAGATGAGCAACACTGTACTTCTCATGAGTAGGAATGAAATTCTTAAGGAGGTTAAGAAGAAGGAAGACACACAATTTATTGTGGTTAGGAAGCCCAGAATTGTTTTGACCAGTAAAAGGATAGATGATTTACCAGAAGAAATCCAGGAGTTGCTGGAAGAGTTTGTTGATATAGTAGTGGACGAACTACCTTGTTCATTGCCACCTCTCAAAAGCATAAGCCATCATATCGACCTTATACCTTGAGCCAGCTTACTGAACAAAGCCGCGTACAGGTTGATGCCATAGAAAAATGAAGAAATTATGAGATAGGTCCAGGACTTAATGGACAAAGGATTGATTCAAGAGAGCTTGAGTTCATGTGTTGTTCCAACAGTGCTCAGCCCAAAGAAAGACGGAGGCTGGAGAATGTGTACAGACTCAAGGGAGATCAATAAGATTACCATCAGATACATATTTCCATTACCAAGGATGGACAACTTGATGGATTGCTTGAGTGGAGAAAGATTTTTTTCAAAGATTGATTTGAAAAGCGGATATCATCAGATTAGAATGAGAGAAGGTGATGAATGGAAGACAACATTCAAGATGAATGAGGGGCTGTATGAATGGATTGTCATGCCATTTGGCTTAACAAATGCACCTAGTACTTTCATGAGATTGATGAACAAAGTAGGGTCCTCCTGACATTTGGGTAGTAGTAGGGTCTTTTGAGACAGGTGGACCTTTACTTTATTTTTTCATGACCGATACTTCTGTGGGTGGTTCTTGAACCTAAAATAGGTCGTTGGAAGGAATAATTAGGCCAGGATCCCATATCAGCATGGTTGTATCTTATGTCGGATCAATGTCTTCCAGATCGACAACATTCATAACTGAACCGCTTGGTTTTTCGTTTAGGGAAACCTCATCGAAAAACCAGTCGGCCATCAAATTCATGGCATGGACCAATTGAGGGCAGTCTCTTTTAGAGTGGTTTTCTTGATGATAAGTATAGAAAGAGTCAGATGCTACATTTCCCAGATCTATATTTAAGTTAGATGGGGGAGGTTCTATTGCTTTGAAAGGCGAGTTTCTTTTAAAAAAAGGCTTATAAGGCTTTGGACCTTAGTTTCCTTCCCCTGGGTTTCTCTTCATGTATATGATATCATTTGATAATTTCTTAACCATGCATTGTAGGTCTTCTATGTCTCCATTCCCCTTTTCGAGAGCTTGTTCTGCTTGTTTCCCTGGTGGTCTAGTCACCAAGAGTCCTCTTCTGGGAGGGGGTTGAAATTCTCTCTTAACTAAAGAGATGTGGCCTTCTTTACACCCTTTCATTTGGAACTCTATTGTTTTGGCTTCTTCAAAATTCTCAGCCAGGGTTCGTTTGACAACCCTCTTCACAAACATGGAAATAGAAGCTGGGAGCGCATTAGCATATACTTCGATTTTCAACTCCTGTGTTGGTTTAGATTCGTGATAGAACTTGTTTAAGATGGTTGTGAATCTTTGATTGAAATATTTAACCTTATCCTTTGAACTCATGGTGGCAACGAATAATTCAGCTATCAGAGCTCCTGCAGTGGTTTCTTCGGCAAATTTATCTAGAAAATCCTTCTAAAACTTGGTCCAACTGGTTATGGATCCTACAGGTAAGTTAAAATACCATGTGGACGTTGAGTTATCAAAAGTGTAGGGGAAAATCCTGCATACTACATCTTCATTTTCAACATTCATAAGTTTGATCACTAGTATGAATTTCTTGATATGATCTTCAAGTAATCCTGAGGTTTCGGGGTCGAGATTAGGAAGTAACTTCTTCGAATGTCGGGGAAGGTTATGGAATCGACCTGGGATGGCCAAAGCATCTCTGACCAACCAAGGTTGATTTTTATGAGGTGGGTTTTCCCCTTCTTTTTCATGGTCGTTGTTACCTTCCATGCTTTCGGATCCTGAATTAAACTCTTCCTCTTCTGAAAGATCATCCGGCTCGAAGAAGTCACTGACTGGCATTTCAGTGATGAGTTTAAGAGGGTGTTTGATTTTGGTGAGAGTGAAATCTATTAGGTCTTCTAATGTATTCATGAAAACCCCATCAAGAGTATTTACCACTGGTCTTCTTACTTGTTTTATTCATGGAAGTATCGGAGCTAAGGATAATGCACCGATCTGTCGGGCATATGCTCTTGTGATTCTTCTGAATTGATTTAATTCCTCATGAGGGAGAGCATAAGTTATGTCAGGGAACAACCGTTCTTCCTCAAGCTGGGGTGAGTTACTCGTTTCAGGAATACTTAGTGTGTGTGGGCTCTCTTGGGAATGACTAGCCATGCATGTGGGTTATTTTGAATCTATAGGTTATCTGAAATATTATGTGAAATATGTATTCAACCATTCATTCTTCAGGCCCTCCTTTTAGCGCCAATTTTGTTGATGGGTCCTAGATCCCTTTAACTCAACAGTAGGAACCAAACCCGCCATCGAGGCCCAATTAGACTCTGCAGCGTTTAATAGTGGAATGGTTCTCCAGATCTTGTGATTCGACCAATTAATCCATGGGCTTTATGTTTTCTTGTGAAGCCATCTCCTGCAGTTAAACAAAACAAAACTCACCACGTGGCATTTTCTCCTAACAATTCTCCAGCAGTCATCTCAAGATATTTCTTTGAAAAGGGTGACTTTTCTCATACTCCGACCAACTAATGAACATCTCCTCACAGGTGTGGGCATATGGAAATATGAATTGTTCCATCGGAGCCACACATGTCTCTTTGATCTTTACTACATGTGCTCAATATTTCACCAGACTGACGCTTAACTGCTGCAGCACAACCCGATCTCTTATTAGGTGTTCCATAAATTGTTGTACCCATCCTGGCACTGTGTCAGTCACCTTCGCTAGCTCTTCGACCCATAACGAATATTGCTTGGTGTGTGATTCGACTATGTCGCACAAGTCAGCGAAGTCGTTGGGTGTGTCAAACTCGGGGAGTCTGATATCCTTCATTGCCTTGTTGATTTTAACTCAGCTCCTTTCGCACTTGACTTATCTTTTTGAATCTACCGATGAGGGTCCCGAGCCATTATTGCACAATACTCAGAGGCATCTTTCCTGCAATTGAAATTAAAAAAATTTAGAGACTGTGTATAGAACCACCTGGTAAAAACATACGTATAAAGTGTAAACATGAAGAATCTGGAATGATACATACATGTAAAGCTTGCTAACCAGGTTGTTTGATACTTCTGTGATCCCTGCAATATTTTGATCTACTCGCCCCTTGCTTTTGTTAGCAGTGTCATTTTTCTCTGGTGAGGTGGGTTACATCCATGTGCCACAACATAATAGGTCAGGTACGGAAGAAAATGAAAGTCGAAGTTATATCAGTGGTTGGTTGGCCCTTGGAGTCGGGAAAGGATGCCAGGGGCAAACATGTGCAGAAAGTATGAGTATGTTCCAAAAGAGTTAGATCTTGTCATAAGGGAAGTCATTATGAGTTTCAGGTCGAGGCGAGTTGTCTAAACAAAAGTTACATCGGTAAGTGAATTGACCATTATTAGGTCATCATGAAGGCCTAAAAGATAAAAATCATGATGCTTGCATCATATATGCCCTGCAACCTTTAACGATCGTACCTCATGCACCTCAGAACGTACTCGTCGTGCGGATGTGCCACAAAAAATATTCATTTTGCTTCAAAACATATAGTTGCCATGAATTCAGTGTTCCTCGACACGTTTCAATTCACTGCACGCTTGGTTATAAATTCTGGATTATTCTGCATGCATTCTACTCACTAGCAGAGCTTGTGCATTGTTGGTAGCTCATCTCATGAGCCCAGATTGATCAATTTTTTTCTACTTCAGGCCTTCACCAAATTTCCCTTGTATAACAGGTTTGTGTTGTACCATGGGAACCTCTCACAACATAAGAAAAGGTATGCGAAGCGGTAGAAAAACCAGGCTTGAACCCCAATGAGAGTGGGGTTCATTCTTACTTGCAGCGGGCAACCCCGAACTTTCAAAGGGGAATTTCCATTTGTGTGTGGAAATGATGATATCACACCTCGCGAAGGCCGATGTGGAAGATGTCGCATTGGAAAGAAGATAATTGGAAGACATGTCTACTTCACAGTGGATACCCCAAAAAAGAGGTAGGCTAAGGAAGAACAAGGAAACTGGGGAAACCCAGGTCTTAAGTGAGCCATGCGCAAGATCGATCGTCGAGAAACTAATTATGTGAGTCATTCGACTAGATTTTGTCTAAGGAATTTGTTGGGAAAGAAGGAATAGGATGAGGGGAATGGATTCCATGGGTTCTAACGTTCGAGGGCCAACTCAACAGCTGTAACAGGCACAAATCTCGCTCACCAAAATGTATCAAGAAAACAAAGAATTAAGATGACAATTGGTGGAAAAAAACCTTGAGGTGTCAACATCGCAAGGCCACGAAGTGATCATAAAATGGATCAAAAGGAACCTCTGGGAAGCATAGGATACAATTGTGTAGCTACACGAAGAACAAAGGGTGTCAGAAGAAAAGAAATCCCGTTTACTAGATTCCAGAGATAGAAACTAGAGAGTGGGGTAGCTAAGTGGCACCTTTACCTATAACTCTCAAGTTTTCAAGGTAATTCAGATTGGTTGGCCACATAGTGTCGAGAACGTCTATTGTATGTACTTTGAGGCCGTTCGACATATAATTTAAAAATTCATGAGACACTGATGTAAGGATTCTAGTTATAGCAGTTGAATGTATTATCTTCTTGTTTTGCATGCGTATCTACTATGTTTTTTGTCTGAATTTTCTTGTAATTTGGATCCAAATTTATACCTAGTGGTGCTCCGAGTAACCTTGTATTTTCATTGATCTCCTTAAGAGAAAAACCTCTGATGCCGATCGACTTCATCGTATGGTGCTAACGTGGCACAACTGGTTCGGTACACGTGGCACTGAAGACCGGGGACTTAGCTTGCAGGTATTGGTCGGACTTAGGACTTTATTCAAGTTTCACGCTCTAAAGTAAACCTAGGAATGCCGATGCCTGAAAGGTATCGGTGATCAACATTTGGGGATGAACCTACCGTGTATTTTCCTGTGGGTTATCTTTCTCAAAACTCTTGATTCCAAAAACATTTTGGAAGTCAACGATCAGATGAAAACGTTTAGCGTAGTCAGGATGTTCAATGTGATTTGATATTTTTCGATTGTGCTAAGTGTGTCAGATGTCAGCCATCGGTGATATCATTTCTTTCTTCATTCAAAACTTAATATTTTATTCCTTTTTTCGATGCCAAAGAGATCAGTCATCAGCGATATTCTTGTGTGATGCCTGTCGAGAAATAAAACTCCCGTCTATTGACGCCAACGAAGATTGGCGATCGGCCACCTCAGTTCCCTCAAGTGACTTTATTTCATGCTTAATCCTTTCCGATGCCAAATTTTTTAAGCGTGTCGGGGAAAAGTTTTGACAGTTGATTCTTTAATTAAAGGTTGGTCTTTTAAGTTATGGTTTTTCGCATGCTCAAGTAAACTTTGAGAGATTCAAATGAGAAACAAAAAATGCTAAGAAAAGGAAACATTTTTCATATTTAAGTCGAATCATACAATGAAAAATATCAAGTGGTACCCAAAAAGTAAAATTTTGACATAGTCTTTTTAGGGTGTGTTGAGTGCTCAACAGGACCCTAGATTTTGATTAAAGAAAAATAAGGGGGTTGTTGCGGGAAACCAACACACACTGAGACAGATGGATAGTTAGAGAACGTAAATCAAGTGATTGGAGATATGTTAAGGATGTATGTGATGGAATATAAACCATCGAAGTGGGAAAACTACCTTCATTTGGTAGATTTTACTTACAATAATGGGTATCAAGCATCTTTAAAGAAGAACCCATTTGAAGAAATTTATGATAGAAAGTGCAATATGCCAGTGAGTTGGGGAAACCCAACAGACCACACAGTAGTTGGGATAGATCTTCTTCAGAAAATGGAGGAGAAGATGGTAAAGATAAGGAAGAATTTAAAGGCTTCCCATGACAGGCATAAAAGTTGCGTAGATAAAGGCAGAACCCACAAAGAGTTAAAGTGGGTGATCACGTGTTTTTGAAAGTGAAGGCTAGGTGTAGTTCCCTAAAGTTGGGAAAGTGTTCTAAATTAACAATGTGCTATTGTGGGCCATTTGAAATCCTTAAAAGGATTGGTCCTTTTTCATATATGCTTGCATTTCCTGCATCCTTGTGTATTCATAATGTTTTCCATGTGTCATTTCTTAAGAAGTACATACATGATGCTAATCATATTATTGATTGGAATATGATTCAGGTGGAACCAGGAGGTGATTTTCAAGTGCGACCGATTTGCATATTGAATTGAAAAATCAAACAACTCTAGAGTTGAGTCATGGAGATGGTAAAGGTCCAATGGACCTGGTATGGTCCTGAGGATGTAACTTGGGAGTGTGAGGATGCTATGCAGGTAGAGTATCCACATCTTTTGGAAGATTTTTGAAATTTTGTATGTACATGTGTATATGATGCATTGAGGACAATGAAAAAATAACAGGGGGGGGGAATGCAATGTCCCTGATTCAAACCCTTTGTAATTTTACATATAGGCTGGTGAGACGTTGGTAACAATTGTAAATGTAAATGTACATTTAGGATGGTGATCCATTAGCACTGAGTTTTGGTGTTGTGTGCACCTGAGTAGTGTGCATGGTTGTTATCAAAGAAAGGGTGCACACATTTCATAGTGTTGCGTGCACTTGGGTAAGTGAACACATTTCACATAGTTGCAAGCACTTGGGTAAGTGCGTGGTAATGACCATGGAGTGCACAAAAAGATAAGTTATATATATGTATATATGGATGTATATGTATTGAGGCCGAAGATCCTGTGTGATTATGAGGATGGTGAGTCGAGACAAAGATATTCCAGTACACCTATCCAAGTAAATATAATCTCAGTTATTAATATAATATTACTTCGCTACGTGCATAACAAAATTAGATGAAAAGAGATGGGGGGATGACTCCAATGAAAAATGGATCAGGGGGTGGGACTTAAGTCTTATGGGAATATTTTATAATATTTCCAGAGAAATGTAATGTTGGATAATTATTTTATGCTAAGTTCTCGGGGTTGGGAACGAGTCACCAAGTGGCTTAAGGTACTTCTGAAGGTGACACATGTTGATTTGAAGACATGCAATATATATTGTTGGCCTTAGTGTATTTCGGGGGGAAGTCATTCGAGGAATGATTATTCATTATTAACTCTCGTGTGCAGAAGGGGTTGGTCTAGGGAGAGGACGACTATTACCTTATAGGAATTGAGAAGCTTCTAAGGAGTTGTGGGGACTATAATTAGAGTTTACTATCAAAGATATGGGTTGTCAAGCCCGTGATAAGTCTCGTTGGGTGATAAATGTGTTGTTGAAAAAGGGGGTTGTTAGGATTGTGAGCATACTTTCCAGATGGGATTTATGCTGGGAATTGTTTCATGGTACGTTGGGCATTAGTCGCAGGGCTCAAAGACTTCATGTCTGGCCTGTTGCTAGTAACCCTGGAAGGGAAGTGAGGCAGTAGAAGGACTATTGAGAAGAGAAGGGGCACACTTCCTTGGGTGTGACAATTGCATGGGTAATGAGGGATTGTGGGCTACTTGCAGTTGCGGGAACCTAGGACTAAGCAATTTTGTTGAGAATTAGACTGTAGTCGGTCACTAGGAACCCTTTTTCCCTAGTGGAGTTAAGCCCCAGCTCGGGGGTGACATGTTGCTAAAATCTTATTAGCAACCGAGTATATGGTTGGGAGGAACGTCTGAGTTCTGCACCCAGTAGGTGACTTTCATAAAAGATAAGTGTTCTTTATGTGCTTGTCTCATATACTATGTTCTTGTTTATCTATGCTTGATATGGGTTAATTTTTGTATGTTGTCTCATATAAGTAGTTGTTGTTATTATGTTTAATGCTACTTGCACATGTAAGTGTGGTGTGTATAGCCTGTATTCATAGTTGTGCATGGTTATGACAAATGTTGATAATATTTCATGTTAAGTTAACCTTTTGATTTTGGTCATGAGTCTTCTAGGTAAGGATTGAATGATCGGGTGCACAAGAAGGTAGTCTGTGTGCACAAGAGGCTGGAATTTGTTTGTGCATGCAGGAAATTAGACCCCACACACAGGGAAATCAGAATTGGCGTGTGACGCAAGGGTGGTTGTGTGATTAGTATGGTGGTGAACGCAGTTGTTTTAGTTACTTCCACTTCTTAAATTTGTGTTAAAAGAAGAAATATAGTGTGGCACAACTGAGTTCAAAGTTGAGCGCACTACTTCAAGTGATATTGCACAGACTAGAGTTTAGTAAAGAATCTATGCAATGGATTTGGGAATAACATTACTTAGTAGTATGCAGGGGATGTTATAGTTTGGTTGATTCAGAGCTACAGAAGTTGAGGTTGTGTGACGCAAACTAGACTAGGGTGGTTGGGAACGTTACATTGTGGTATCAGAGCATATTGTAAGTGATGGTAATGGGAAACATTACAAGGTGGTAACAATACTCAGTTTGGGAGACTGGGTATGTTACAATGTCTAATTTTATTATAAAAAGTAATGAACAAAAGAAATGTAAATCTCTTGCATACAATGCCAAAACAATATATTTTGAATTCAAAGAACCTCCATGTAGTAACATGCTCGGGAGATGGAAAAGACATTTATCGAGAATATCCAAATCAATAGAGGGGAGGATGAAATACATATCCTGAACAAGAATATGAAGAAAAACTAATGAGGGAAGCAATGAAATTCTTTAGAAATATCGACCAAGACAAAGCAAACAAGGGAGGACATGAGAATATCTCATAAATTGTGCTAGATGAGTTTCTACAATTATTGAGAGAGAAACAATCGGTCGGTTGGTTGATCGACCGACTAATCATTTTGAGAGAATATAATAAAGGAGATCAAATACCAATCAAAAGTCCATGCCAATTATCAAAGGAAACACAAACAAATGACTTCGACCCACAAGTCAAAATTGAAATCGATGAACATCTGTTTAAACAAGTCCTTTGTCAACTTCGGGTCCCAAGTAATTATCCTTCTAAGAGAAACGTGGATTCAACTCAGGAAACCCCTACTTTAGCCAGCAATGAATTTTCTAAAGCTAACAGATTAGAGGTTCATTGAACCGATTGGCACACTTAAAAGTGTAATAACATCCATAATGGGAATCCCAATGAGAGTCAATTTTGAAGTAATCAATCTGGTCAAAGGAATTCTTGCCTACCCTATATTAGTTAGATGACTATGGGGTCAGAGCATGAAGGCTAAAATCTCACTAGAGAGAGACATAATCAAATTGAAAGGTAGTGGTATAAAAATCATAATCCCATTAGACCCAAAATAAGGAAAACTGTGGATCAAGAAATGGGTTGAAGCTCACAAAGTCTGACGACTATACCAAGTAATGAATGAGAAAAAGGATAATGTCGAGCCAAATAGTGAAGGATAAATCTTATTCGGGTCTCCATTGTCAATAGGCTGAAACTCAAACATGGAATTATACAATTGGAAAATGTAAAATTATGAAGCACAAGCCAAAGAGTGTTGGTCGATAGAAGCAATACCAATAAGGCAATCCAAATCATGCTTCTCAGTACAAGCAGTACCTATAGTGGTCGAAAGAAAGCTAAAGCAAACACCAACACTAATCCTGAATCATCCATAGAAAAGGAAACCTATGCGGTTCAATGAGATGAACTCTTTGTATATGCATGTCAATGAGGTGTCTAAGTCAGTCGAAGAACAAGGGAGGGAAGAAATTCTAGTCAAGTCCTTCACATGACAAGCATCCCAATGGTAGGAGATGTTATTGCTCTCTAAATTACCAAAGGTTGTCAGGAGGTAGAAGAAATTTATCAGAGGTAACTTTATCCAACCACTTCGAAACTGGGATCTAGCCCTGCCAATTTCAAGGAGGGATCTCTATGTAAGTTTTAGATATGTTTCATGTTTCATATATTAGGCTAGTTAAATAAATAGGGCTATGTTGCTGGTTTTATAAAATGGGCTGAAATATTGCTTACGCGTCCATTGGGCTATGGGGTCTGTGTTAAGGTTTGAGATCAGAGAACATATTTTATTAGGTTTCTTCAAAGGGCAGAATAATGTAAATGTTGGATCTTTGAGAATTAAAATGATGGATAGCAGAAATAGATGAGATAATCAACTATAATAAAGAAGCATTCAAGAATTTCTTTATCACAATATCAGAAGACAATCATTCAGATCTCTAAAATCCAGAAACAAAGTATATGAAGATAAATTATGCAACTTTATCTTCTTTTAAATGATCATATATAGAAAAACCAAATGATAAACGAAGTAAGATAAACTATTCAATGAAGAGGAGTAAACATCACCAACACTAACACACAGGAATCCTCTGAATCGTCCTTTTTATTACTGGCACGTCTCTTCAAAAATATTACAGTTTACAGCTTGCTTGGGCGTAAAGATAAACCCTCAATACTTCAAAGTTTGAAGTATTTATAGAAAAATTACAATTGATCCTGTCATTAATGATCAGGACGTGGTAGAATCCAAATCTAACTAACTAGATAACAAACTACATAATTCTAGGGAATGCTAGTGATCTATCGGATTCTTTGTGCTGATTTCGGGGAAGGTTTTTGGTGAGTCATCAACTTGACTTTGACTGCTCCGCGTGCTGAATTGTACATCCATATCACCTTCTAGTCGATCAAGTCACAGAGGTCTTCCCATCTTTTCTGACTGGGAATAGTAAATTTGAGCAGCCTTCGATATACCTCATTTGTCTCTATGTACTTAGCAAAGGTGGGCTTGGTGATGAAAATGTACTTTAGCTTGTGTTGAATACTCAGGTCTAATCGCAGAGTTTCCAAGAAGGCTTTGCCCTTGATACTGCCCTATATGCCTGCAAACTTGGACCCATCCTTTGCCACTGTTAGGATCTTTTGTTTGTAGTCTGAGAGAGTAATCAACTTGTTATTGATCACAAATAAACTTGGAAGACATTTCTTCTGCAAAGATTCGGCCTTGCTAAAAAACCTTTGTACTGCAACATGCATTGTCTGAACTTTCTCCTCGATTTGTAGTATTAACCCCCTCTTAGTCAAGACTTTCTTGACTTCGAGAATAGTTTTAGTCCTGTGCTCAATCTGCAAGGCTTCCAAATCTTATTTTGATTTAGAATTTAATAATCCGATGATTTCGTTTGTCTCTGTAGGCATTTCTCCCAATTCTCCCTTTATCCTGTCGATGGTCTGTTTGGATCTCTGCACTAGCTCATGTTGTTCAAACATACTTTGTATCAAGGGCCATATCTCTATCACTGATTGACAGATGTCCATCCAGATATTTTCTTTAGCCTCTGACAGTGTCTTAGCCATGATTGTTTCCCTCTACAACTGCTGCAATTCTTGTTTGAGCCTCTCTGATTTATGCATCTCAGTGTTGTAGCTGAACTGGAATGTGGACTTCATATTTTGGAGATTTGGAATCTCTTCATGTAGTTTTCTGATTTCTTCCCCTTGTAGAGTCATGTCTTCCATCACTTTTGCCAATTTCTCTACTGTATCTAGAGTTGTTACTGAGGTTGCTGCTGGAATTTCCCCTCTGGTGGCTGATGTTGTCGTTGTTGTATTGACCCCTGTGATAGGAACTGCATTCAATGGTATGACTGACATTGGTACGTTATGATCCTTTTCCTTAACTAGCTTGTTTAGCTCGGCTTCCATTTCCTTAATATGAACGTTATGCTCCATGATTAACTTCAACATCTCCTCTTTTTGGCCTTCAGTCTCGACCATCTCTTTATCCTATGGGTCTTTAGTAGAAGATATTTTCAATTTTTTCCTCAGGGAGTCTATGTCAGCATTCTTCTTTTTGATAAGATCTTCTGCTTCTTTGATATTGGACAGATCATATCCAATCCTGAGTACCAGTTCCTCCATAGATTTTATTTTGTTATCCTTTGCCAAAGAGGACACCTTCTACAGCTTCAGCTAAGCTTATACATTGTTCAAGGAAACCTGTAACTCTGTTGCATTCGTGGAGGTGTTAGCCAAGGTGGAGAAAATATTTTCTCTAGTCTTTCTGTGAAGATCCATCTGATCAGTTGGATGTACCTCTGCAACATCAAACTCGAATGTTTCCCTTTTGTAATAAAAAATTGTTTTGGCATGAGGTACCTGTGCCTGCAAGAAGGCCATGTGCATTCTCCCCTTCTCTGTATCAAAGGAGGATAGTAATCTATGTTGGGATGTGGATGTTTTTTTCCAAAATTGAGCATAGGTACTATTTGTCAGCATCTCGTTTTTCTTCTTAATCAGGTTATATTTCTCAAAAAGGTTCAGCCCTGCAGGCTCCTGTGAATCTCTGGTTGTTAATGTTGTATCACCCTGCTTCTTTGACGAGGAGGTGGAAATCGTCAACTGGCTTCCTGAGTAAAAGAGAGAATGTTCACCTTCCATGATTGTAGTAGACTAAATCTCTTCTCCACCAGGCCCATCAGGTGTATGATTGGTCTTGGGCCTTTTTCTATAAACCTAGAAATCATCTGCTGAGACTTCAATGAACAAGGGAGTTACATCTTTCCTGGGCATTTTCTCTGCTGGTGCCTGAGGGGTATTAGTCTTTGAAATGTTGGCAGAAGGGGGTTGTTGTTCTGTATCTATCAGAGTGTTTTCCTCCCACTATGTCTGGTTCTTGAACTTCTCAATTTATGGTTTGGTAACATGAGCATATGGAGATATTTTATTCCTTAGTTTGGTTTCTGCGATGACACCACAAGGATCATAATTCCATGGGAAACTTTGCTTGAACTTCATCTCAAGTAACAACTTGTTTGCTTCTTCTCATGTCACTCTGCTATTGCAGATGAAAGAACCTATTTGACCTTTGATCCTGAGCTGCTATTTATTTTTAAAGGCCTCAAAATGAATGTCATCAGAGTTGATCATCTGTTTGATATACTACAGAGCAAATATCTTGACAGGTAGGAACTTGGGTAACTTGTAGGGGGGAAGATCGCATCCGTAGACTCTAATCTCTGTGTAATACTGGTACAAATACTAATCCCATGTTTTAGCAAGGTCTGATAGGTGCATGATCCTTTGAATCTCTTTGTTTATTTTGGGTTCTTTCCATCCACTTAACATGCTTACCAATGGGTGGTAAAGCTGGCCGATGTAATGCTTAAAAATGGACTCAGACGAGTACTTTCTTAACAATGATGTCCAGGCTGTAACTGGTTGTGTCTTACCATCTTTTTAGAGCTTCTGTAGGAATAAAGAAAACTTTTATGACTGAACAAATAGGAACATGTAGGCCAGTATTGACGAATATCTGAACATGCCTTTGGTGGGAAAATTGAAAATTTGCTCATGAATGTTACCGGACAGAAACTGGCTGAAATTGAACTGGGTGGTGGCCTTTTCTTCGGTGGAGAAAATGGACAAGAGACCCAGGATGGGTTCGTCCACCCATTCGTCTGAATAATACCCAAGCAAACAGCACAGGGATGAAATGACTTGGTTACCTTTCACTGAGAACATGGAGCAATGGTAGGGGGAATTTTTCTTGGGAAATAGGGAACTCTCAGGGAGGAAAAGCTCAAAAATATGCTCTCTCTGTGGAAAAGACAACTTCTGGTACATTTTGGTTAGAATCTCAATGGTAAAATGACAAAAGGATTCGGCTTTGGGTATTTGAATCATCTGGTCAATGGTTTCGAGTGTAATGGTGAACATGATCTCTCCAGATGATGAAACAATAGCTCTCTGATTGGGAATATAGTGCACCTAGCACTTGAGGGAGAACTTCGGGAAATGATGAATTTGGGGAAAAATATACAGTGGGAGATTGGACTCCCAAAGTCCAATCTCATCACTCTGGTCCAGGAAGGTGTCTCTGAACCATGAGTGTAATTCAACAAAATCAAACTCACATTTGGGTTATGAAATTAGGTAATATTTGTCGGCCAAAGGGATCTGATCGAGGTCAATGAGAGGTGGGAGGAATGGATTTTCATCAATCTCTGAATGTTTGGAATTTGGCGCCATCAATTCAACTAATACCTGCAAAATCTGAAAAAGAATGATGCCGACTGTAATTTCCAGGAATTAATGGCGGTTGTAGGCAGAAAAAGCAAAGAGGATGATGGTTTCAGTGGTGTCTAGATCGTGAATGGTGAAGAAATGGTGAAAAACAAGATTATCTGGACGAACGGTTATCTGTTAGGGTGCAGAGGACAAGTTAGCAGGCTAACGGATATGTTTGCCCATATTGATTGGCCAACAGATATCTTGGGGATGAGGTGGAGGGTAACAGATGGGTGACAGGTGCATGAGGATGATGTGGAGGGTAGTGAGTGGAGGACAAGTGAATGAGATGTGATGTGTGACGGGTGATTGGGAGAAAGTACGCTGGAATAATAATGACACATGACTTATAAGTGACGGTAGTGGAGTGTGACATCATGGGACGACGATGGTATGGAAAAATGGTATGGCGGTTTACTCGGAGGGGGGGTAGGTGGTAACTAGTTTAGAGTAAGGGGGGTCCAAGTTAACACAATTGCACCACATTAGAATGGGGCCTGTTGGGGAATACCACCAACTCATACCCCCCCTGTCGTTCAAGGTAGAATGGTCGAGGGGTTCGATATTACTTGTCGATCGTAGATCTGAGCGTCGTTTTCTCAACCATTGATCTATGTGGACCCTTTAATCACAGAGTGTGAATCATATTACATTACGGAAAACTTAGGATAGCACCATTTTGTGGGTTTTTTGCACTGCTCCCCTTTCATTTTGTCACCAAGGGGTTAGAACACAATATCCTAACATCAAAGAAAAGAAACTAAGCCAACTTTATTCTTGTTTTATTGAAAGAAAAGTCAATTACCCTATGTATTAATCTATTCACCTAACACATTTAACCCAAATTAGAGTGTTGGGTTAAAAATTACTCTATCCTAGGGCTATTTGATCAAGTTTAAACTGTTTGATCAAATTTATTCACTAACTAACCTATCTAACTTGGCTAAGACTAAACAGTTTAGTCAATCTTTATTCACTAATCCTATCAGCATAAATTCAAAAAACTTGACCATGATTAGACTGTATGAATCAAGCCATTCTTATTGCATGGGGTTCATCATTTTTCTTTTCATACCCTCTTTTATTCTCTCTCTCTTTTTCTTTTTCTTTTGTAAATCATTTGTAGAATGAAATATTATTTACAACCAAAAATACAACAAGAGTAAAAAATTTCCAGTCACCAGTTGATCCTATGAAACATAGGGTTATGTTGGCATCCAATTCACATTTTTCATTGTCTCATAAGCTGCCTACACCTATGTCTCTTGAACTTCAAATTTTCATTGCTTTTTGCAAATAGACGACATTTTCATTTCATACAACACTTGCAAATTATTCGATTTAGTTTTCACGACAGAAAGCGTGAAAACTCCTCCATCGTTTGTTGAACTGTCATGATCTTCTCTTTAACGTTATGAAAGGCACTTATCTTTGGTTTGTTATTGAGTGGCTAGAATGATTTTTCGAACTATGACCATTTGCATATTCTTCCTTTGATTGCACAACTTCACTTTTATTTCATTGATAAGGCATTGAGGGTTATACTTGATTATATAAGGGTCATGGTTGATTTTGGTTTTTGTATGATGTGGTCCTTATTATTATAAGCTCTTGGCTTATCGATTTATCTCTTGTCACAATGTTTTATAAACTTTGGTTACATATTATGCAACAAGCGCTTGGGTAACATATGAGTCTGATTTCATATTGAATGGCAATGTTTGATTATACACATGGCGCGTTGGTGAAACATTTGGATTTTACTTTGGTTTGAATTATACTACGACGCATTGATTTATGGTTTTGGTTTTACATTGATTAATGGCACGTTGGTATGATTATCCACCGCTCAAACTTTCGGGTTGGCCGATTAGTATGGTTTAAATGATATGATGAGTGATTGAATAGCACTATATTGTGCCATTAATATGCTGCATGGCGGTGATAATCCCACCACCTTTGCACGCATACATTAATTCATTCCCCTTTGAGCACTTGCAGCTGTTAGCCACAACGACTTTGCTCCTGTGTTGATTATATGTTCAACCCAAACCCTACCATGAGCCCGCACCATGGCTCCAGTCGTAAGGGCTGAACCCAATGGTTGCCAAGCTTTGTTGATGTTCGATGGTGCTTACAGTGACCTGGAGGAATTCGGATGGCTCCCGTTCATACGAAAGTTTGATGGTTATAACCCTAGCGTGGCTCAGCAATTTGCATTAACCTTTGATGGCTGCCGAGCCAAGGTTGGGGATGTGCAATTGGAAATTGATGAGCAATTTCTCGGTTTAGCTACCGGTCTGCCGGCTGTCGGACAGAGATGGTCAAAAAATTGTAAAGTGGAATATGTCCCGTGGACATTACTCTTCCAGTCACGGAGGGTAAGTTCCTGTGACAAGGGTTTGCTTGCAAATATGCTCAAGCAACGCTGGCGCGACTTGTTGATGGTAACCAAGCAGTTCATTACCTGCGAGGGCCGGTATGGTTTCGTTTTCCTGTACCATCTTCGGCTACTTATGGTTTTCATGGGCTATGAGCTTAATATGCCTTACTACTTGCATAGGAGTCTGTTTAAAATGTCTAAAAGGTACAAATGGAACCAGGCCGATAACAGCCTATTTCATTTTGGGTTAATTAAAATGCTTGTGGTTTCTCATTTGGGGTTACGTCGAGACTGTTGGAATGATTTTATTAAACGCAATAATTTTGATGATTCAAGCCCACCACAGGTTGACAAACCTATGGTGAGCGAGAGTAAGTTAGTACCCCCTGTGCCTTATAGTGCTCTGTTACCTAAACCCCTATCTGAACCACCAATTGACCTACCCGTTTCTGTCACCAAGGATGTGGAAAATGTTAAACCCGTGGCTAAAAAGCCTAAGACCAAACCTGATGCGAATTTTAAAGGTAAGAAGAACGCCCGTTTAATCTCTTACATGGCAAGAAACAAATCGAGACCTCCTGTCAATCCTGACCCTATTGTGCTCAAAGAAGATTCTGACTCGGAAATTTAACGTTTCCTTGCAAGTGAGTATCCCTATTTTGAAGGTCTGTGTGATAAACCCGCATATGATTTTGTGAAAAACCTACCACCATTTTTGCAAAATGATCCTAATTATCCAGGCATCAAAATGCCTTGTGAAACCCCTGGTGACTCGTCGAAACCCCTTCCTGTTCTATCCGAACCAGCTACTCCACCATGCGTTCAATGTGGATCGTGGTTAGAAAGGTATTACCATGATGTGCCAATGCTGCAGTCCAGAATTCATGCTCTGGAGGATCAACTTGAGAGGCTCACCAGTCAAAAGAGTAAGTCGACATCCACTGATAAGAAACAATGAACAACTGGTTCGATTTTGTTCAAGAACGTGGAGTCGGCTACAGCAGTCGTCAATTCAAAATTGGTGTAGCTCGAACAACCTCACTGGTATGAATTTCACCTATTTATATGACATAATCATAAACTCTATTTACACCGTGGATTTGCACTGTCACACAAGCATGCACTATTGTATATAATTTTGTTTTGATAAATCAATTTTCATTATTGTTTAAGTTTTGATTGGATTTGGCCTTGATTCAAGCGATCTCGAGATAGATTTGATTTGTTTTAATTTGGCTTCCATTGAATACTCTGTTGATAATCGAAACTGTTAATATTTTCTAAACACAGGCTTTTATGGTATTCCAATTTTGAACACAGTCAATATCTCATTTCGAATTGGTTATATTCTATGCGATATAGTTGGAAATTATGGTTAACTGTTGTGATTGTATATTCTATATTTTCTGACCAATTCGAATACCATTCTGTTATTGCATGACCGAATTGCGAATAGATACGAATCGTAGCTATTATACCCAACCAAATCGATTAGGACTATTTTGTTTGACCATGTTATCAGATTGCAACAAATATATTGTTTGAATTCGATTTGAGGAATGAAATTAACTGTATCCAGTCTCACGATTTGTTTCTATAATTAAACTCAGCCATATTCGTTTTGATTATTCACCCAGATTATATTATGAATTATGTTGATTCTATCACGCTCCTGTCTGTTGACTGAGTGATGATCAATAACGAGATTCGTTGGGTCTATACTCATTGAGTATGATTTCATTTGAATATAATTGAAACAGTTACCTATATTTACACATGATTGAATGATATCAATCTATTGCTATGACTATAACGAGTCAATGATGGTTGTGATTGCTATTTGATCCTATCGGTTAACTGGATGACACTCAGCGACCAAAGACTATGGCAAATTTTGTGGATACTGTTATGCATGTTTCGATTTGATTATAGTCGTAACAGTTTGGTATTTGATTAACACAATATGAATTATATGCACAGCCGTAACCAATCGATTGTGATTGTGTTCGATTATAACTATATCGATTTTGAATACGATACGATTTACTTGTAATTGCATTTGGATATGAAACAGTGTGGTTATCATTTGATCGGATTTCATAGCAACTAAAACAGAGCATTCTTATCCTGTTTCGATTGCATCCTTTTTGATTTGGTTTGATTTGAATGATAAATTTGCTTGAACCATTAGTAATTCGATTTTAATGTTTATTAAAAGAAAATTAAATTGGATTGTTTTAAAAAGATTTCATTTGATTTATATCTGATTCTATATGCTATTTTAGACTAGCTACAGAATCAGATGATTCTGTAGCTAAGTCTGTAGGATCAATTTTTTAGTGTTTTGTTACTGAAATATCTTTCTAATTTGATATTTGTGTTCTATTGCAGGTAAATTCGAATTGCAGTTGAGTTTTATGAGTAGTTAAGGGATATTTCAAAGATTTCACTTGCATTTTAGTTGCTTAGTTTAGCTGATTTTGGGACTTTTCCAGATTATGTAAAACATTTTGACATTATCCACGGGGAGGTATTACCCTGTGGAGAGACTTATATATACTTATGATTTTTGTAATAATGGACATCCTCATTCATGGGAGAACAAGGATAATGGATTTCTAATACAGACTGAAGCAGAATTGATGTTTTGTCACAGCATTAGCTTCTCAATATATCAAGATTTTGTTTCATGTTGTGTATATCACTTTGTTTATGATTTATGACTACTTTAGCTATCTAGATCATGTGAAAATGATATAATTTTAATCACTATAATCCATATCTAGTTTCTTCCAAATATATAAAATACATAGCAATTGTTAATTCAGTTTGTGAATGAAAGATTTATCTTCTTCATTGATTGAATTATCAAATATAAGTTTTTGCATAACAGGTTTCCCTTATTGCAGAGATTTATACATCTTATAATTGTTATGATATTTTTATTTCTTGTTTGTCCTGCAAACCAACTCAAAGAGCAGCACAGCCGATCGTTTACGAGAAGCTTTTGGACCAATCCGGTGCGAGTTTCCTTCCTCTGACCAACTTCAGAGTCATCACACACAGGACAAATCAGGAGTGCTTCTAGGTCAGTTAGTCTTTTCTTTGTTGTTTTCATTAGTAGTTTAATTTAGAGATAATTTTAATTGTATTTATATTAGATTGTTTAATTTCAGTAAATATATTAGATCGTTTAATTTCAGTAGTTTTATTTCTTTTTCATAAAAAATCAAAAAAACATATCTTGTTGTCTTAGGGCAGAAAATACATGAGTTTTGCAGGTTTTAATTAAATCTGTAGATTGTTTATAATGTACATTTGTGAATAAGTAATATTACAGCTGGGAATTAGATAGTTGACTTGAGTTATTATAATAGTAATTAGTAGATTGTATATAGTAGTTAGAATAGTTATATTTAGTTTTAGTTTAATTTAGTAGTTTGTTTTAATTAGATTAGTATATTAGTTAGTTTTAGTTAGTTTGTTTTATTAGTTTTAGTTGGTTTAGTTTAGTTTCTTGTGTTTAGTTTTAGTTAGTTTAGTTTGTTTTAGATAGATTAGTTAGTTTAGATTAGTTTTCTCTTTGGTTCTCTTAAAGACCTTAGAGTGGCCAATGGAGCCGTTAAAATCGTCAGGGTGGTCCATTCCAAACGGCTTGGGTTATTTAGACAACCCCAGACCGGTTCCACTCTCTCAATTGACGGACGGACTGTTTCGCCCGTCAACAAATGGCGCTAGAAGGAGGGCATGAACTTAATTAATGGCACGAGGCGGTCGTAAGACTCCTCCCCCACCTAATCGCACACCTATAGTGACTAGAAGCTGTTCAGAAGATAATATCCCCCCTTAAACAACAACTACTTCAACCGAAGATCCACAGATCACAGTTGAGCCAGCAACCCCAAATCCTACAGGTGGTGATTTCCAAGATATCGTTCGTCAATCTCTTATTAAAACACATAGTGCCTTAGCTAGTCTTAGGAAACCAAACCATCTGTGGGGTCAACATTTATACTTCTCTGATATTAGAGAATAGTTAGGTGACACTAACCTCACTGTGAATCCTACAGATCCAAACACAAATCCTGCTGCAGGAGGATCTGGGATACCTCCTTCACCACCCCCCTCATCTCCTTCTTCTTCTGGCGGAGATTCCTCTTCTAACGAAGGCAATCCACCTTCTCATCCTTCCACACCCACTACCCCAATGGCAAATCAGAAAAACCCTGTTAGACCCTGGTTGGACCAGGATGCTGTAGCTGTACCTGGAGCCCAACACCCTTTACCTAAGCACCTGTAGAAATGGCTTCCTAAGTTTGATCCCGATTCAAAACAGATAGCTGAAGATCATATCAAGAAATTTATGTTAGCCATCAGACTCCGTAATGTTGAACATGAAGACGTTGTCTGTAGGTTGTTCCCTTACACTTTTGAGGGTAATGCGTCCACTTGGTACTTTGCCCAACAGCCCCATAAAATAGTATCTTGGGAAAAGTTTGAGTCATGCTTTTTGGAAAAATTCGGAGATGGCAAACCTCCGGAAGTTTTAGTCATGGATCTCTCGAGCTTAAAAATGAACCCGAAAGAAAAAGTTAAAGATTTTAATCAAAGGTTTTTAACACTTAAAAATCGAATCCCTACAGACTCTATGCCTACTGAAAGTCTTGTAATATCTTACTACACTAAAGATTTACATCAAAGTATAGCTATTTGGGTTAAAAGATCCAAAAAGGCCATGTTGTTAGAAGCATTTGAAGAGGCTACTCAGGTTGAAAAAGACATACTTAGTCTTAAGGACTCTTCTAGCAACGAAACTGAGACTGTTTCTTCTTCCAAAAAGAAAATTGAAATTCTCCCTAGACCTATACAAAACAAAACACAACCTGAAAACTCTGATTTGGAAAATTTAACCAAAGTTGTACAAAAATTGTCTAATCAAGTTATAGATTTAAAAAGGTCGACAGAAGAAGCCTCTTCGAGTAAAGGACCCTACAAACCTCCTTTCCGAAATCCTTTTCCCAACCGGCCTAATCCAAACCCCGAGGGCTTGAACCTAGAAAGTTTGCAATGTGCTCTTCAGACAATTCTAGGAGCCTAGGATGACTTGATGCCTCCTGAAATCCCTCAAGAGGAAGTCGAGTAGGAAACAACTCAAGAAGAAGAGTCTTCTCCAAATATCTTTGGACACTTCTCGGATAGCATCTTCCAAGCCAACTTCGAGACTGTCCACCCTTACAACACTAGGAGTAAGACAACAAATAAATCTTCTGTCGAAAACACTACAAATTTACCTCCAAAGCCATCTAAATCAGTAGAAACTACACAAAATAATGCCAGCCCTAAATTAGATTACGATGTTGTTGAAGATCTTAAAAAATTACGGGCCAACATTTCTATTTATGAGTTGTTGAAATTTCCATTTTTTTTACAGAAGATGTTGCAAAATATTTCAGATAATGGCAAGAATGGTAATTCAAATGGTAATAAGGTTGTGCAAAACAAAGTTCCCCATAAGACTTCCACAAAAAATAATCCCGATTCTCAAGATAAAGGAAGCATTCCTGTAACACTTGTAAATAATGCAAATAATGTAAATAATGTAAATAATTCAGATAAAGTAGTTTTAGAAAATGCGAGTAAGAAACCACAAGCTACAACTCTAAGTACTTGCAAGAATGTACCTCCTTTTCTTTTAACTTTCAAAATCTTCAACAGAAATGTGCATAATTGTATGGTTGACTCAGGAGCATCATCAAATGTGATGCCATGGTCAGTCTGCCAAAAGATTAACGCTGAAGTAGAACCATCTTCTCTGAAAATCATACAACTCGATCGAACAGATGTAAAAGTTATAGGCGAACTGCAAAATGTTATGATTAGATTATCGTCTAACCCAAAAGTTCATCAGGTTATTGATATAATTGTGGTAGATATTCCGGAAGTGTATGATCTGTTTTTGAGCAGGGACTGGTCGAAGCAGCTACATGGTTACTTCGCGACGGACTGGTCTCATTTATGGCTTCCAGAAAATGGTAAACCCAACAAGATCAGGGTGAACCGTGAGCGTTATCTCAAGTTCACAGTAACAGACTTGAATGATCCAAATGAACCATACACACCTCCGGCCGATTCACCTGAAGTCCAAGGGATGGACACCTTCTTCGGAAATTTCATGGCTGAAGTTTCACCTATCAACAATCCTAGACAACAATCCGATATCATAGCATATGTGCAACTAGCAGCTCCTATACAACAGACCCATGAGCCCGATGGAAATCAAATTTGGTTTTTATATTTCGACGGCTCCAAGTCTAAAGAAGGAGCTGGTGCAGGCTGCATAGTTATCGATCCGGCAGGTAATAAGACATTATTGGCTTGTAGATTAGAATTTGAATGCACTAACAATATCGCAGAATATGAGGCTTTACTGCAAGGTCTCAGAAAATCCTTAGACATGCACATTCAAAACCTGGTTGTATTCGGGGACTCTGAGATAGTGGTTAAACAGGTAAGAGATTCTATACACTGTCTTTCCTCGCATCTCAAATCTTACCAGTCTGAGGTATGGAGTCTAATGAACAAATTTTATGCTTTTAATATAAGTTCCATCCCTAGATTAAATAATGTTGAAGCAGATCTACTAGCTAATATTGCCTCTAAACTTCTTCCTACAGAAGGCTTATCCCCGAACGCCTTCTCCGTGGAACTATTGTTTCGACCATCTGTTCCAGACAATATCACAAACTGGAGAGTATTTGATGATGATCAGAAAATCATTAACTTTTTGCACATGGAAGAAACCTTTCAAGGTGCTGTGATAGATGAACGAACACACGACGACAATTTGCACGATTTTACGGTAATACCTAATCCGAAATCTCCTGAAGCTCTGTCGGACATGGTAAATCTCATACCCAAATCTGTTGTTAGACTAGAAAAGTTTTATGATTTTGAAGATAAATTTAAAAAGACGGTCAATTGCAAAACCAACAGTTCCTCATTGTCTTATGAAAAAGTCAATCTAGGAACTAGTGAAAATCCTCAATGTATCAACTTAGGCTTGGGATGTTCCAAACAAGAAAAAACTGCTTTTATTAAATTATTTAAAGAATTTAAGGATGTATTTGCTTGGACTTATGATGATATTAAAACATTCGATCCTAATATTATACAGCATGTCATCCCAATGAAATCCCAAACTTTACCCTTCCAACAAAAACTGAGGAAAATGCATCCTAAACTGGAACCGACCATACAAAAAGAATTGAATAAACTGCTTAGTGCTAAAATATTTTTTCCTGTTAGACACACTCAATGGGTATCCAACCTCGTCCCAGTGTGGAAGAAAAACGGGGAAATTCAACTTTGTGTCGATTTCCGAAACCTCAACAAAGCGTCTGACAAAGATAATTATCCTGTCCCTCCCATGGAACAGATCCTTCAACAAGTATCTAGTTCCAAGAGGCTATCCTTACTGAATGGTTTCTCTGGATACAACCAAGTCTTTATGTCTCTGCCAGACCAATTAAAAACTACCTTCCGTACCCCGTGGGGCACTTATGCTTATCGCAAAATGCCCTTTGGATTGATTAATGCTGGTGCTACCTTTCAGAGAGAAATGGACATTAATTTTAGAGGCTTAATCAATCACTCCGTAGTAGTCTACTTAGATGATGTGACCATTTACTCTAAAAACAAAGACGATCATCTAGCTCACTTGCGAGTCGTTCTGCTACGATGTCGTAAATACGACATCTCCCTGAACCCCAAGAAGTCCATCTTTGCAGTAGAATAGGGTAAATTACTAGGATTCATTGTGTCTAGTGATGGAATGATTATTGACCCCGAGAGGACTCAATTCATCACCAAACTTCCCCCACCTACCTCCAAGAAATCCATACAGTCTTTCCTAGGCAAGATTAATTTCGTGAGAAGATTTGTCCCAAGTTTCTCCGAAATGGTTAGGCCTCTCCAGAAATTGATTAAGAAAGACACCCAATATCACTGGGGACCCACAGAAAACCAAGCTTTCAATGATATAAAGAAGGCCATAATAGATGCTCTGTCTCTCATGAGCCCTGATTTCTCTCAAGACTTTACACTCTATAATTTTGCCTCTAACCATTCCTATGCCGTGGTCCTAACTCAGAAGAATTCTGAGAACAACGAAGTACCCATCGCCTTTATGAGCTCTACTTTCAAAGGTGTTGAACTTAACTACCCAGCGGTCGATCGACAAGCCTACGCTATTTTCAAAGCAGTTAAGCATTTCCGATCCTATCTTTTGAAGTCGAGGACGAAAGTCATTGTCCCCTACCCTGCCGTTAGGAACTTGTTAGTGCAAAAAGAGTTAGGAGAGAAAAGAGCCAACTGGGTCACCTCCTTGTAGGAGTATGACCTAGAGATTACCCCAGCACAGATCGTGAGAGGCCAAGGGTTGTGTAAGTTGGTAGTTGATTCAGAAATCGAACAACAAGCAGATAGTGATACGTCAGACCTAGAACAACGTGATCAGAGTTTGATTTGTTGTACACAAAACTTCGTAAGTCCTTGGTATGACGATATTCGATTTTGTCTTGAACATGGATCAGCACCCCGTCACCTTGACCCAGCCAAAAGAAGAGCGTTGAGACTAAAGTCCGCCTCCTTTCATCTAGTTAACGGTATACTGTTTCGTCAGAATTTTGACGGCATACTGATGCGTTGTCTTGAAAAGGACGAAGCATAAAGAGTCTTTCTTGAGTTGCATGCTGGAGAAGCTGGTGGTCACTTCAGTGGCGATACCACTGCTCATAAGGTTTTAAGAGCTGGTTACTACTGGCCGACGCCTTTTAGAGATGCCCATGCCTTGTGCCGTAAATGTATCATTTTTCAGAAAGCATCAGGGCGATTGCAAAAGCCAACCTTCCCCTTGCAACTCGTTTCAGTCGATTCTCCTTTCCAGCAATGGGGCCTTGATATCATTGGTCCTATTAACCCTCCATCCTCACAACATCACAAGTATATTGTGACAGCCACTGATTACTTTACTCGATGGTTCGAAGCCACCGCACTAAGAACTGTTAACACAAGTCAGGTGATCACTTTTCTAAACTCGAATATCATCACTCGTTTTGGTATCCCTGATTGTCTAGTCTTTGATAATGCTTCATACTTTTATTCTCTAGAGATGAGTGAGTTCACTTTGGAGAAAGGAATAAAGCTGAAGTATTCTGCTAGTTATTACCCCCAGGGCAACGGCTTAGCAGAATCAACAAACAAGAACTTGATCAAAATTATCAAGAGAACCGTGGCTGAAAATCATAAGAACTGGCACAATGCACTGCTGAATGCACTGTGGGCTGATAGGGTAACACCCAAAGCCGCTATAGGTAATTCCCCCTTTTTTCTCATTTATGGTGGAGAAGCCATTTTGCCACCTCACATTCTTCTTCCGTCGCTCCAATTGTCACAAAAAGTCCAAGAAGAAGATTGTCCCCCTTTAGAAAACTGTATTAACTCTTTGATGAAGTTGGAAAAAGTAAGAACCCAAGCTAAGCGTAAGTTATATCAACATCAACAAATGATTAAAAACTGGTTCGATTCTAATTCCGCTTCTGATAAGAATTTTGAAGTAGGTGATCTCGTCTTAAAGTGGGACAAACCGCACGAAGGAAAGGGTGAGCACACCAAGTTTCAAAATTTGTGGCTTGGGCCATTTTTGATTGCTGAAAAGTTGGGTCCTAGTTCCTTTCGATTGCAGAATCTTGAAGGGCAGCTTGACACCTATCCAGTGAATGGCCAAGCCTTGAAAAGATACTTTGCTTGATTTTACCCTTGTATTTTTATGTAAATATTTCATTTTCGTTGGGTTTTCGTTTACTTCTTGTTTGGTTTTGATTTGAATTGATCAGTTTGTTTTGTGCGTTTTTTTTGAAAGATATGCGTACCTGTGCACTGAGCCATTCAGACCAAGACCATAGAAAAATTTCTTCGCTGAAATAACTTCTCAAAGATTGTACGAACATCAATGATATATTCCTAAAAATTGATATTTATGTTGGAAAATTTTTTGTTGTTTGAAAGAAGTTTTCTAATTTCAATCTCTGAGCAAAGTTTGTCATGATCATCTTTATCTTTTTACGTTGTCCCTTTTCCGTAAAGGAATGACTCAAAAAAGATGTCTCCCTGCCATAGTAAGTTGTTTTAGAAATAAAACATTTCTGGAGATGAATAAAGGATAGTATCAAAAGATTCTGATGAGGTCTGAAAAATATGAAAAAATACCAAGATTTTTCAGCGTCACCCCGCTCAGCTATACACAAAAGAAAAGAAATAAAATAAGAGTTGTGGGAAGTGTTTGCAAACCCACCGGGATACTGAACAGGTCCGCTGGCAGCGGGTAAATTCAAGCATGGTGCCAAGACAACTTCGCCGGGGTACTGAACAGGCCCGCTGGCAGCGAAGTAATGTCGGGTAAATGAAAATCTGTAAAAATTATAAGAAACCTCTTTTAAAGTCCTTTATTCTGATCTAGAACTTCTTGACAGGATACGGATGTCCGAGTGGGTTAAATGGCAACCCTGTCAAGGCTATGGATGCCCACTGTCAGCAGTGGCCATGCCAACAGTATTGAATATTTTATCATAAAAATCGTGACTTGCTGATCTTAGGACTGTTATTAGTTTGCATCTTTTAAAACATCGCTGGAAAAGATAGTAAATGATGATGATTGTACGATTTTCTGATGGTTGTTTTTGAGTTGAATTTTTCTCTGTTGTCCTAATCTAAATTTAGTTCTTTTGATAGAGATAACAGCTTCTCCCAGTGTGTCGCCATTGTTGGCAGCTAATTCACATTTTTCATTGTCTCATAAGCTGCCTACACCTATGTCTCTTGAACTTCAAATTTTCATAGCTTTTTGCAAATAGACGACATTTTCATTTCATACGACACTTGCAAATTATTCGATTTAGTTTTCACGATAGAAAGCGTGAAAACTCCTCCATCGTTTGTTGAACTATCATGATCTTCTCTTTAATGTTCTGAAAGACACTTATCTTTGGTTTGTTATTGAGTGGCTAGAATGATTTTTCGAACTATGACCATTTGCCTATTCTTCCTTTGATTGCGCAACTTCACTTTTATTTCATTGATAAGGAATTGAGGGTTATACTTGATTATATAAGGGTCATGATTGATTTTGGTTTTTGTATGATGTGGTCCTTATTATTATAATCTCTTGGCTTATCGATTTATCTCTTGTCACAATGTTTTATAAACTTTGGTTACATATTATGCAACAAGCGCTTGGGTAACATATGAGTCTGATTTCATATTGAATGGCAATGTTTGATTATACACATGGCGCGTTGGTGAAACATTTGGATTTTACTTTGGTTTGAATTATACTACGACGCATTGATTTATGGTTTTGGTTTTACATTGATTAATGGCACGTTGGTATGATTATCCACCACTCAAACTTTCGGGTTGGCCGATTAGTATGGTTTAAACGATATGATGAGTGATTGAACAGCACTGTACTGTGCCATTAATATTCTGCATGGTGGTGATAATCCTACCACCTTCGCACGCATACATTAATTCATTCCCCTTTGAGTGCTTGCAGCTGTTAGCCACAACGACTTTGCTTCTGTGTTGATTGTATGTTTAACCCAAACCCTACCATGAGCCCGCACCATGGCTCCAGTCGTAAGGGTTGAACCCAATGGTTGCCAAGCTTTGTTGATGTTCGAAGGTGCTTACAGTGACCTGGAGGAATTCGTATGGCTCCCGTTCATACAAAATTTTGATGGTTATAACCCTAGCGTGGCTCGACAATTTGCATTAACCTTTGATGGCTGCTGAGCCAAGGTTGGGGATGTGCAATTGGAAATTGATGAGCAATTTCTCAGTTTAGCTACCGGTCTGCCTGCTGTCGGACAGATATGGTCAAAAAATTGTAAAGAGGAATATGTCCCATGGACATTACTCTTCCAGTCACGGAGGGTAAGTTCCTGTGACAAGGGTTTGCCTGCAAATATGCTCAAGCAACACTGGCACGACTTGCTGATGGTAACCAAGAAGTTCATTACCTGTGAGGGCCGGTATGGTTTCATTTTCCTATACCATCTTCGGATACTTATGGTTTTCATGGGCTATGAGCTTAATATGCCTTACTACTTGCATAGGAGTATGTTTAAAATGTCTAAAAGGTACAAACGGAACCAGGCCGATAACAACCTATTTCATTTTGGGTTAATTAAAATGCTTGTAGTTTCTCATTTGGGGTTACGTCGGGACTGTTGGAATGATTTTCTTAAACGCAATAATTTTGATGATTCAAGCCCACCACAGGTTGACAAACCTGTGGTGAGAGAGAGTAAGTCAGTACCCCCTGTGCCTTATAGTGCTCTGTTACCTAAACCCCTATCTGAACCACCAATTGACCTACCCGTTTCTGTCACCAAGGATGTGGAAAATGTTAAACCTGTGGCTAAAAATCCTAAGACCAAACCTAATGCAAATTTTAAAGGTAAGAAGAATGCCCGGTTAATCTCTCGCATGGCAAGAAACAAACCGAGACCTCCTATCAATCCTGACCCTATTGTACTCAGTGAAGATTCTGACTCGGAAATTGAACATTTCCTTGCAAGTGAGTATCCCCATTCTGATGGTCTGTGTGATAAACCCACATATGATTTTGTGAAAAACCTACCACCATTTTTTCAAAATGATCCTAATTATCCAAGCATCAAAATGCCTTGTGAAACCCCTGGTGACTCGTCGAAACCCCTTCCTGTTCTATCTGAACCAGCTGCTCCACCATGCGATCAATGTGGCTCATGGTTAGAAAGGTATTACGATGATGTGCCAATGCTGCAGTCCAGAATTCATGCTTTGGAGGATCAAGTTGCGAGGCTCACCGGTCAAAAGAGTAAGTCGACATCCACTGATAAGAAACAACGAACAACTCGTTCGATTTTGTTCAAGAACGTGGAGTCGGCTACAACAGTGGTCAATTCAAAATTGGCGTAGCTCGAACAACCTCACTGGTATGACATTCACCTATTTATATGACATAATCATAAACTCTATTTACACCGTGGATTTGCTCTGTCACATAAGCATGCACTATTGTATATAATTTTGTTTTGATAAATCAATTTTCATTATTGTTTAAGTTTTGATTGGATTTGGCCTTGATTCGAGCGATCTCGAGATAGATTTGATTTGTTTTAATTTGGCTTCCATCGAATACTCTGTTGATAATCGAAGTTGTTAATATTTTCTAAACACAGGATTTTATGGTATTCCAATTTTGAACACAGTCAATATCTCATTTCGAATTGGTTATATTCTATGCGATATAGTTGGCAATTATGGTTAATTGTTGTGATGTATATTCTATATTTTCTGACCAATTCGAATACCATTCTGTTATTGCATGATCGAATTGCGAATAGATATGAATCGTAGCTGTTATACCCAACCAAATCGATTCAGACTGTTTTGTTTGACCATGTTATTAGATTGCAACAAATATATTGTTTGAATTCGATTTGAGGAATGAAATTAACTGTATCCAGTCTCACGATTTGTTTCTATAATTAAACTCAGCCATATTCATTTTGATTATTCACCCAGATTATATTATGAATTCTGTTGATTCTATCACGCTCCTGTTTGTTGACTGAGTGATGATCAATAACGAGATTCGTTGGGTCTATACTCATTGAGTATGATTTCATTTGAATATAATTGAAACAGTTACCTATCTTTACACATGATTGAATGATATCAATCTATTGCTATGACTATAACGAGTCAATGATGGTTGTGATTGCTATTTGATCCTATCGGTTAACTGTATGACACTCAGCGACCGAAGACTATGGCAAATTTTGTGGATACTGTTATGCATGTTTCGTTTTGATTATAGTCATAACAGTTTGGTACTTGATTAACACAATATGAATTTTATGCACAGCCGTAACCAATCGATTGTGATTGTGTTCGATTATAACTATATCGATTTTGAATACGATACGATTTACTTGTAATTGCATTTGGATATGAAACAGTGTGGTTATCATTTGATCCGATTTCATAGCAACTAAAACAGAGCATTCTTATCCTGTTTCGATTGCATCCTTTTCGATTTGGTTTGATTTGAATGATAAATTTGCTTGAACCATTAGTAATTCGATTTTAATGTTTATTAAAATAAAATTAAATTGGATTGTTTTAAAAATATTTCATTTGATTTATATCTGATTCTATATGCTATTTTAGACTAGCTACAGAATCAGATGATTCTGTAGCTAAGTCTGTAGGATCAATTTTTTAGTGTTTTGTTACTGAAATATCTTTCTAATTTGATATTTGTGTTCTATTGCAGGTAAATTCGAATTGCAGTTGAGTTTTATGAGCAGTTAGGGGATATTTCAAAGATTTCACTTGCATTTTAGTTGCTTAGTTTAGCTGATTTTGAGACTTTTCGAGATTATGAAAAACATTTTGACATTATCCACAGGGAGGTTTTACCCTGTGGAGAGACTTATATATACTTATGATTTTTGTAATAATGGACATCCTCATTCATGGGAGAACAAGGATAATGGATTTCTAATACAGACTGAAGCAGAATTGATGTTTTGTCACAGCTTTAGCTTCTCAATATATCAAGATTTTATTTCATGTTGTGTATATCACTTTGTTTATGATTTATGACTACTTTATCTATCAAGATCATGTGCAAATGATATAATTTTAATCACTGTAATCCATATCTGGTTTCTTCCAAATATATAAAATACATAGCAATTGTTAATTCAGTTTGTGAACGACAGATTTATCTGCTTCATTGATTGAATTATCAAATATAAGTTTTTGCATAACAGGTTTCCCTTATTGCAGAGATTTATACATCTTATAATTGTTATGATATTTTTATGTCTTGTTTGTCCTGAAAACCAACTCAAAGAGCAGCACAGCCGATCATTTACGAGAAGCTTTTGGACCAATCCGGTGCGATTTTCCTTCCTCCGACCAGCTTCAGAGTCATCACACATAGGACAAATCAGGAGTGCTTCCAGGTCAGTTAGTCTTTTCTTTGTTGTTTTCATTAGTAGTTTAATTTAGATATAATTTTAATTGTATTTATATTAGATTGTTTAATTTCGGTAAATATATCAGATCGTTTAATTTCAGTAGTTTTATTTCTTTTTCATAAAAAATCAAAAAACATATCTTGCTGTCTTAGGGCAGAAAATACATGAGTTTTGCAGGTTTTAATTAAATCTGTAGATTGTTTATAATGTACATTTGTGAATAAGTAATATTACAGTTGGGAATTAGATAATTGATTTGAGTTATTATAATAGTAATTATTAGATTGTATATAGTAGTTAGAATAGTTATATTTAGTTTTAGTTTAATTTAGTAGTTTGTTTTAATTAGATTAGTATATTAGTTAGTTTTAGTTAGTTTGTTTTATTAGTTTTAGTTGGTTTAGTTTAGTTTCTTGTATTTAGTTTTAGTTAGTTTGTTTTAGTTAGTTTAGTTTGTTTTAGATAGATTAGTTAGTTTAGATTAGTTTTCTCTTTGGTTCTCTTAAAGACCTTAGAGCGGCCAACGGAGCCGTTAAACTCGTCAGGGTGGTCCATTCCAAATGGCTTGGGTTATTTAGACAACCCTGGACCAATTCCACTCTCTCAATTGACGGACGGACTGTTTCGCTCATCAACAGGTTATAACAGTGGCTCCACCTGGGGATGGTGCTCTCCTTGTGAGGTGCCAAGAACCTGCTTCGTAATGTCTTGAAAGATTTTCTCCATTGCTTCTTCTGCTACTTGATTTGTTTTATTTTGAAATTTTGGTGGTACTAGTCAGTGGCTTATGGCCTTCTATGCGGGCTTCAACCATCTGATCAACATCACCCACACATAACTTGAATGTAAAATGAATGGTTTGTACAGTGGAAATGGATGACTAGGTCCTTCATTGGGGTCGTAAATAATGCTTCAATATCCTTCCATTTACAGGTCCACCTGGCAGGTCTGTTCCATCACTGTCTTTGAGCAAAAATGAATTATTTCCTCTATATGCCTAAATGATGTAAGGGCCTTTCCACAGGATATCAAACTTTCCATGTTTACCCTTGTCCTCATTTCTAGAATCCCACTTCAACACTAAATCCCCCAACTCAAAATCATCCTCTTTAGTTCTCTTATCATAGATCTTTTTGATGTTTTTCTGGATAACCTGAGTCTTGTTGTACACTTATTCTCTGGACTACTGCAATTGAATCATCTGATTTATTCTCCACTGGGTATCATTTGGCTCTGCTTGCACTTATTGTAATAGTTTCATAACAGGGACCCCCAAAGAGGTAGGGAAAACTGCCTCAGTGCCATACACCAACTGGTATGGGGACATACCAATTGATCTCTTAGTGGTCATTCTGTCAGCCCAAAGTGCAAAAACCAGCTTGTTATGGCAGGATTTCTTGTTCTCTTGTAGCATTTTCTTAATGATATTCACCAGAATTTTATTTGGGGACTCAACTAGTCCATTTCCCTGAGGGTAATAAGTTGTGGAGTGTCCCAAAGTAATGTGATACTGGACACAAAAATCTATAAGCTTTTTGGATCTGAAGGTCATTTCATTGTTAGTTATGATTTTCCTAGGACATCCAAAATGAGACATAATATTAGTTTCCAAGAATTTAATGATGATAGAGTCAATGGCTTGCCTGCATTCGTGAAGTATTCTGTGGATATGAGGATCCACTTATGTTGGCCCAAAGAGGGTGGATGTATCTCTCCAATAAAGTCCAAACCCCATTGTTGGAATGGAGCTTAAATTGAGATTGGTTTCAGGGGCAGAGGCAGAAGCTTCTTTTTTCCTTTGAAAACTTGGCATTTGTGGCATGAGGTGAATTTTTGATGCACATCGACAAATAATGTGGGCCAGTAAAAACCAACTCTGAGAATCCTCTTAGCCATTCTCTTCCAACTTAGGTGCCCGCCACAGTCTCGTGCATGGAAATCCTACAATACCTTGTCAGCTTCATCTTTTAATAGGCAATTAAGCAAGAAACCTCCAGGATCTTTCCAATAAAGGTTTCCATCTATAATACAAAATTTCAATGCTTTCAGTTTCAAAAATCTGGCTTTAGTTTTAGTTAGACCAAGGGGAGCTTGTAAATTATGCAGGACAAATATGAGGTCTGCGTACCATGGAGAGTTTAGGAATACCTCTTTTACATTTGGAGTCGCCTTCTCTCCCTGCTCATCAATTGCAACCAAGAAGTTAATATCTAAAGAATGGAAATTTGATTCAGCCATCAACTTGGCTAAACCTTGACATTTGATCTATTTTGTAGGTTTAATTTCTATATCATATTCTAGAATAACAACAATCCACTTTCCTCTCCTACCATCTGGATTATCTTGAGTCAGGATATCCTTCACCACTACATTTGGAACATAGGAAATAGTGTGAGAATGGAGAATATAAACTCTGAAATCTTTTATAGCTTTTACCAGGGCAAAATCTTATTTCTCCATTATATTGTAGTTCAACGTAACATCTCTTAGAGACTTGCTGAAAAAGGTTATGGGTTGTTTGTACCCTTCATTGTTTCTCTGAAATAGTATTGCTGTGATGGTGTGTTCAGATGTGAAAGAGAACAAATAGAAGTCTTTGGTGTAATATGGATTGATCAAAACTAGGGCTTGTGTAAGTGGATGTTTTACTTGCTCAAATGACAGTTTAGATTCAACGTTACATCTTATTTTTGTGTCCTTTTTTAGCATATTTGTGATGTTCCTGAGAAGTTCAACCAAGTTGGGTATGAATCTTCTTAGGAAATTTATTTACCAATGAATGATCGCAATTCTTTGATGTTCCTAGCATGTTCCACTTTCTGGATGGACTCTATTCTGCTCGAGTCTATTTTGATTCATCTTCAGAGATTATATGCCCAAACAACTTGTCTTCCTCTAAACTGGAAAGGGTTTTCTTGGGATTCAATGAAATCCCAAATTTTCTGCACTTCTCAAACACTTGTCTGAGATGATGTAAATGTTCCTCATTAGATTTGGAGTAGACAGTCACATTGTGAAAATATATGACTATAAACCTACCAAGTTCGTCCACAAAAGAAATATCCATTGCTCTTTGGAAGGTGGCACCAACATTCATCAAACCAAAGGGAATTTTCACATACATGAAAGTTCCTCAAGGTGTGGTGAAGGTTGTTTTCTCCTAGTCATCTGGGTGGACAAGAACTTGGTTGTAGCCCTAAAAACCATCTAGTAAGGAGATCCTACTAGCCCCGACTACCTTTTGTAAGATGTGGTCCATTTTAGGCAGAGGGAAGTTTTCTTTGAGAGAAACCTTGTTGAGGTTTCTGAAATCAATGCAAATCTTGATTTCACTAGTCTTCTTTCTGGTAGAAACTAGATTTGAAACCCACTTTGAAAATCTTAAGGGAACTATAATTTTGGCATCATACATCTTTTTAATCTCCTTTTATATCAGGGGAAGTAACTTGGGATTCATGCTCCTAAGTTTTTTCCTGAAAGTTTTTTGTTCTTCTTTTATTGGGATTCTATGTTGTATGATACTTGTGTCATAAGATTTTAGATCCTCATAACCCCAAGCAAAGACGTCTACATATTCCTTAAACAATTCAATGTATTTGCGTTTTTGCTCAGGGGGTAAAGATTTGGAAAGTTTTATCATCTTGGGTTTTTCCTCTGTTCCTATGTTACACTCTTCGACCTCTTTACCACTAGCTTCAATCTTTGGATTTTTGGCAACATTGTTAAATTTGAACAATTCTTCTAAAGGAACTAGACCTCTAGGTAAAACGTTATTTTTCAATTGCGAAACATCAGAATCGTCATCATTTTCATTCAATTCATATGAATCTACTTTATTCAAACTGGATTTTTCTAAGTTTGACTTATTACACAATCATCATCATTTTCTACGTCTATATTTGTACATTCGAAATCATTCTTACACTGTAGGAAATCTTCAATTTGTTCATCGTTGCTAAATACCTACTAGTATCTGATGTTATTTGGGACAGTTGATCTGCACATCACCTCTACTGTGTATTGGCGAGTGGGACGAAAAGGTATTTTACATGTAGTTGTTGACGTAGCCAATCCATCAGCTAGTATATTCTGTCCTCTTGGCATTACCTACAAATCGACTTCGGTGAAACATTGAAGAGAATCCAAAGCAACATTCCTATAAGCTCTAAGTCTAGGATGTTTAGCCGCATACTCACCTTTAATTTTCTTAATGACCAATTCAGAGTCACCTCTTACCATAATATTTTTGGCACCAACCTTCTTCAGTAGCTTCAAACCAAGCATCAAAGCTTCATACTCAGCTATGTCGTTAATGCACTGGAAATTCAGTTTGTAAGAGTGGCTCTCTGAATACCTTGATTTGTGATTATGCAACCAAACTCCCGCTCCAGCTCGCTCTTTGCTCATAGCTCTGTCAAAATCCATACTACAGAAATTTGTTGGTAGTTCATCACTTTCAGTTGTTACAGTTTTGTTTTCCTCAGTGATTGTTTGATTCTCCTTCAGGCTAGATGAATCACCTTATAACTGTGCAATCTGATTATCGAGGTCACCATCATTGTACAATATGGATGAATCCATATCAGAGTGGACATAGTATAACGGGTAGTTGTGTAGTTTTTCCTGACTGTTGACCATATACTTCATCAGAGTCTCTCTGTACAGTCTTCCCTGTTATCCAAATATCGATATGGTGGAAAAAGACATATCTAACTACAAAGTGCCCTTCAACTTAGCTCCCCAAGATCTAGATAACAACATACCATATTTCGGGGGAATGTCTGCAACCATGATATCCATCACCATGCTTTTTGTTGGGATTTGAGCCAGGGTGATGCACAAATCTTTAATTAGCCCTATGCATTTGACTTTGCTAGAGTCAAAAGAGTACAAGTATTTCTAGGGTCTGGTGATATCAAGCCCCAACTTTTCCATCACAGCTTTGGGTATCAAATTGTGAGAAGCGCCTGAATCAAGCATAGCGTTGTGTAGAGTCTTGTTATGGATGTTCAAACTTATGTAGAAAGGGGGGAAAATGCCAGTGTCAATCTGTCCATCAACTTTAAGACCGAACAACAACTCTAGTTGATCATATGAAACATTTACATTATCTGTACATACCACTGGCTCAATATTCAATGATTTTGTGCTTATTTCCAGTTCAATGCTTAATTATTTGATCACCTGTGATCTATAAGAATGTTTTCTCATTAGTTCTGATAGGGAATAGGGATTTTTTACTTAGACAGTTCACTTTCCAGGATGAAAATGCTTACAGTTTTGTTTTGAATCTGCAATTCTGGTTTGTCAGCCATGGTCCTTTGTGCATAAGTACTTGACTAACTTGTAGATGCAACCTCTATTTGAGTTGTTCTTGATGAAGTTTTCAAATTTATTTTTGCAGAAGTTTTAGACTTGTTCTTCTCAGGGGATTTCTTGGGGGCAACATCTGAGGTTTTCTTGGTTTCATAAGTTTTCTTAGTCTCATCAGCCTTCTTTGTTGGAATGTCGTTAGTCTTCCTGCTTCTCAAGTTATTAGTTTTGTGGACCTCCATTATGGAAATTTCAAAGGCATGATGTTCTGTTTCTTCCACTTCCTCATTTACCTCAGTTTGTGAAAGTAAAAATAGTTCTTGTTCCTCCTGGGTGAGAAAAATGGACTCATTGTCACTAACCCCCATGAGGTTTATGTGCAGATCATCCAACTCTTCTATTACCTCTTCCCCTTCGTCAGCGTAGTTTTATTATAGGGGAGGTTGAATCTACTGATCAAGCCCTCTCGATTCCCTTTGGTCTCTGGGATCTCTTTTCCTGATTTGGGTAGGGTTCCTTCTAAAGTTTGGATTTCGAATCTAAGGAGCAGCTTGATTTTCCCTGGGTGGATTTATGTCGGCAATGGTTAGCCTCTCCGTCATTCTCTCCATAGTTCTGGCTATGAAATCTAGTTTATCATCTGAAGAGGAAGTGGAAGGCTCTTATTTGATTGTAACGCTTCTTTTTGTTCTTTTCCTGGCTCTTATGGATAAGAGATTTTCTTCCATGCTCACTGCACTTTTCTGCATGTCTTCCAGGGTGACATAATTTCTCTCCCTTAGCTGGTATGACATATCAGCATCAAATCCTTCGGGGAATTTGATTAATTCCAAACCTGGAGTAGGATTGATATCAACTGAAGTTGCGTTGTAAAGGTTGATGAAAAGAATGTAGTAATCCTGCACTGTTTCTCCTTGGTTCCTTATGATATTCTCGTATTCTGATAAAATCTAGAGAGGATTTTTCTTTACCTCCCATTTGTCGAGAAAAATTTGCTGAAAAGAAGCAATTTCAACTATAGTAGTAGGGCATAAAGATTTGAACCATATTTTGACTTCTCTGGTTAAAATCTGTGCAAAAAGTCTCATTTGGATGTCTGCCTCATCGAATTCCTGCAAATCAAAGTAGTCATTCATCTTATCAACATGTTGTTGTGCATTAAGAGGTCCAATACCATCAAAATCAGGAAGTCTGGTTTGATAGTCCTGGAGCATGGCATGTAGGGGAGCGACCAACACTAAGGGAGCATATATTGCTACTATGACTGGTGGAGGAGGATGAGAAATGACTTGTATGATGGGAGGAAAAGTAACAGAAGATGCAGAAGACGTAGCACTGGGAGGGATGGGGTGAGCTATTTAAGGCTTGATAGAAGCTGCAACAATATTTAGGGCAGAAAGTTCAACTGACTGTTGGAAATGGGCTTTGTACAAGGCTTGATCAAGATCTGCTACTAGATTTTCTAACTTGTCAAATTCTTGAAGAAACCATTGGTCAAAGTCTACTCTGGGAGAAAGTATTAGGGGTCCTGGGTTGTAGGATGGTTTGATATAGGACTGTTTCACTCACAAAGCTATCGGATTTGGTTCTAAAAGGGATTTGTTCAAAGGATATGTCAAACTTAAGATCCTGGATGACAACAAGCTTCTCTGGGAGAGAAGTGGACCTATGAAGAGGATTGTGAGTCTCGAAACCTTCTACAGTGTTTCTCTTTCTGAGTAACTTTTCTGGATCGTCTACTATTGTTTTAGGTTGTGGATCAGGCTGAGATCTAGTGTAAAATCTTTTAGGAGCCATAATTTTTTATTTTTTTTAAGAAATCTAAACCAATATATACAAACTTTAACAACCTCTGAACATTATCTCTTTATAAGTTAGATTTTATGATTGGTTCAGAAATAAAGTTTTCTTTATCTAGGGAAAATAAATCGTAGGATGGAAAGTTTGTTCAGTTCCCCAGTACGGTTCCACTATGTTATCTCTCTGTAAATTCCCAGAGGTTGTCAGGAGGTAGAAGAAATTGATCAGAGGTAACTTTATCTAACCACTTCGAAACTCAGATTTAGCCCTGTCGGTTTCAGAGAGGAATATCTCTATAAGATTTAGATATGTTTCAGGGTTTCAAATATTAGGCTAGTTAAATAAATAGGGTTGCGTTGTTGGTTTTATAAAATTGGCTGAATATTTCTTACGCGTCCATTGGCCTATGGGGTCTATGTTAAGGTTTGAGATCAGAGAACAAATTTTATTAGGTTTCTTCACAGGGTAGGATAATGAAAATGTTGGATCTTTGAGAATTAAAATTATGGATAGCAAAAATAGATGAGATAATCAACTATAACAAAGAAGAATTCAAGAATTTCTTTATCACAATATCAAAAGACAAAAATTCATATCTCTAAAATCCAGAAACAGAGTATACAAAGATAAATTCTGCAAGTTTAACTTCTTTTAAATGATTAGATATAGAAAAACCAAATGATAAATGAAGTAAGATAAACTATTCAACGAAGAGGAGTAAACATCACCAACACTAACACACAGGAATCCTATGAATCGTCCTTTTTATTACTGGCAGATCTCTTCAAAAAGATTATAGTTTACAACTTGATTGGGCATAAATATCAAACCTCAATACTTTCAAGTTTGAAGTATTTATAGAAAAATTACAATTGATCCTATCATTAATGATCAGGACGTGGTGGAATCCAAATCTAACTAACTAGATAAAAAACTACATAATTCTAGGGAATGCTAATGATCTTTCGGATTCTTTGTGATGATTTTGAGGAAGGTTGTTGGTGAGTCATCAACTTGAATTTGAATACTCCGCATGATGACTTGTACATCTACATCACCTTCTAGTCGATCAAGTCACACATGTCTTCCCATCTCTGCTGACTGGGAATAGTAACTTTGAGCAGCCTTCGATATACCTCATTTGTTTCTGTGTACTTAGCGAAGGTGGGCTCGGTGATGAAAAGATACTTTATCTCATTTGGAATACTCAGGTCTAATCAAAGATTTTCCAAGAAGGCTTTGCCCGTGATACTTCCATGTATGCCTGCAAACTTGGACCCGTCCTTTGCCACTGTCAGGATATTTTGTTTGTAGTCTGAGCGAGTAATCAACTTGTTTTTTATCACAAATAAACTTGGAATACCTCTCTTCTGCAAAGAGTCGGCTTTGCTAAAAAACCTATGTACTGCAACATCCACTGTCTGAGAATCTCTCCTCGAGTTGTAGCATTAAGCCCCTCTTAGTCAAGACTTTCTTGACTTCGAGAATAGTTTCAGTTATGTCCTCAATCTACAAGGATTCCAACTCTTCTTTTGATTTAGAATTTAAGAATCTGATGATTTTGTTTGCCTCTATAAGAATTTCTCACAATTCTCCCTTTATCTTATCAATGGCCTACCTAGCTCTCTGCACTAGCTCATGTTGTTCAAACATAATTTGTATCAGGGGCCATATCTCTATCATTGATTGACAGATGTCCATCCAGATATTTTCTGTAGCCTCTGACAATGTCTTAGCCATGAGTGTTTCCCTCTGCATCTGCTACAATTCATGTTTGAGCCTCTCTAATTTATGCATCTCATTGTTCTAGCTGACCTATAATCTGGACTTTAGCTTTTGAAGATTTTGAATCTCTTCATGTAGTTTTCTGATTTCTGCGCCTTGCAGAGTCATGTCTTCCATCGCTTTTGTGATTTTCTCTGCTGCATCTGGAGTTTTTACTAAGGTTGCTGCTGGAATTTCCCATGTGGTGGTTGATGTTGTCGTTGTTGTACTGACCCCTGTGATAGGAACTGAATTCAATGGTATGGCTACCATTGGTATGTTCTACTCCTTTTCCTTAACTAGCTTGTCCAGATCGGCTTCCATTTCCTTAATCTGAGCATTTTGCTCCATGATTAACTTCAACATCTCCTCTTTCTGGCCTTCAGTCTCGACCATCTCTTTATCCTGTGGGTCTTCAGTAGCAGAGATTTACAATTGTTTCCTCAGGGAGGCTATGTCAGCATTCTTCTTTTTGATAAGATCTTCTGCTTCTTTGATATTGGACGGATCATATCCAATCCTGAGTATCAGTTCCTCAAGAGATTTTATTTTGTTATCCTTTTCCAAAGAGGACACCTTCTCCAGCTTCAACTGAATCTGGACATTGTTCAAGGAAACCTGTAACTTTGTTGCATTCATGGAGGTGTTTTCCAAGGTGGAGAAAATCATTTCTCCAGACTGTTTATGCAAATCCATCTGATCAACTAGATATATCTCTGCAACATCAAACTTGAATGTTTCCCTTTTGTATTCAAAAATTGTTTTGGGCTGAGGTACCTGTGCCTGGAAGTAGGCCATGTGCATTCTCCCCTTCTCTGTATCAAAGGCAGATAGTAATCTATGTTGGGCCATGGATGTTTGTTTCCAAAATTGAGCATAGGTACTATTTGTTAGCATCTCATTTTTTTTCTTAATCAGGTTATATTTAACAAAAAGGTTTAGCCCTGCAGTCTCTTGTGCAGCTTTGGTTGTTAATGTTGTATCGCCCTGATTCTTCAACGAGGAGGTGTACATCATCGGCTGGCTTCCTAAGGAAAAGAGAGAATGTTCACCTTCCATGACTGTAGTAGAATGAGTCTCTTTTCCACTAGACCTGTCAGGTGTATGACTGGTCTTGGGCCCTTTTCTATAAACCTGGAAATCATCTGCTGAGACTTCAGTGATCGAGGGATATACATCTTTCCTGGGTATTTTCTCTGTTGGTGTCTGAGGGGTATTAGTCTGTGAAATGTTGACGGAAGGGGGCTATTGTTCTGTATCTATCCGAGTGTTCTCCTCCCACTCTTTCTGGTTCATGAACTTCTCAATTTTTGGTTTGGGAACATGAGCATATGGAGAGATTGTATTCCTTAGTCTGGTTTCTGTGATGACACCAGAAGGATCGTAATGCCATGGGAAACTTTTCTTGAACTTCATCTCAAGTAAAAACTTGTTTGCTTCTTCTCCTGTTGCTCTGCTATGGCAGATGAAAGAACCTATTTGACCTTTAATCCTGAGTTGTTGTTTCTTTTTAAAGGCCACAAAATGAATGTCATCAGAGTTGATCATCTATCTAATATACTCTAGGGAAAATATCGTGATAGGTAGGAACTTGGATAACTTGTAGGGAGCCAACTCGCATCCATATACTCTTATCTCTGTGTGGGAAAATTGAAAAGTTGCTCCTGAATGTTATCTAACAGAAATTGGCTGAAATTGAACTGGGTGTTGGCCTTTTCTTCGGTGGATAAAATGGACAAGAAACCCAGGATGGGTTCGTCCACCGATTAGTCTGAATAATACCTAAGCAAAAAACACAGGGATGAAATGACTTGGTTACCTTTCACTGAGAACATGGAGGAATGGTAGGGGGGATTTTTCTTGGGAAATTGGTCACTCTTAGGGAGGAAAAGCTCAAAAATCTGTGCTCTCTAGGGAAAAGACAAATTACGGTACATTTCGGTTAGAATCTCAATGGTAAAAGGAGAAAAGGATTCAGCTTTGGGTATTTGCATCATCTGGTCAATGGTTTCAGGTGTAATGGTGAATAAGGTCTCCCTAAATGATGAAATGATAGCTCTCTGATTGGGAATAGAGCTATCATCCCATGGGAAAGTCCCATGGTAGTGAAACCTAAGAAGAACGACCCAAAGAAGTTAAGAATATGTGTCAACTTCAGAGGATTAAATAAACTCACAGTGATTGATCCATTCCTGATGTCATTTGCTGACGATATTATCAATGAAGCGGTGGGACATGAGTGTTATTCCTTCACCGATGGATTCTCTAAACACAATCAGGTACCTATAGCAAAATAATACCATGAAAAAATTACATTTGTTTTTGAATTTACATCATTCGCATACAAAGTCATGCCATTTGGCCTAAAAAACATCCCAACATTCTTCTCGAGGATAGTGGTAAAAAAATTTCAAGAGCATATTTATAAAACAATGGCTATGTATTTTTACGACAGGACTATCTACAACCTATTAAAATAACACATCCAATGGTTAAGAATGATGCTGGAAAGATGCAGGAAAATCCATTTGTCTCTAAACATTAAAAAGTGCATCTTTGCCACACCTATAGGCATACTATTGAGCCATATTGTATGCAAGGATGGTATAAAAGTCGACATGGAAAAAATTAAAGTCATCCTCGAATTAAAACCACCAGTCAACCAGAAACAAATCAAAATATTCCTTGGACACACTGGATAATATAGAAAGTTCATCTATCACTACTCTGACATCACTTTCTCAATCAACAAACTATTAAATAAAGAAGTCGAATTCCATTGGAGCCAAGAACGCGACAAATCTTTTGAATTACTAAAACTAAAATTGGTGCACCCATCCTACGATTTTTGGACTGTTCAAGGAAATTCCATGTTCATGTTGATGCCTCAAATGTCGTTGTTGGCTCGGTCTTATCCCAACCATATGAAAACATGGTCGACCACCTGAATGCATATGTTGGTTGAAAATTGAATAAAGTAGAAAGGAACTACTCGACAACTGAATGCGAAGCCTTAACAATGATTTTTGTACTGCAAAAATTATGACACTATCTATTAGGAAATCCATTTACATTTTTCATGGACCATCAGGCACTAAAATATTTAGTGAATAAACCGGTTCATCAAGGGAAATTTTTTTGATGGCTACTACTCTTTCAAGAATTTGACTTCGAAGTAGTATTCTAATCTGGAAAAAATAACATCATCCCAAATCATCTGTCTCAACTAGAAACAAGAGAAGATCCAACTGGAATCGAGGATGATTTACCAGATGGGAATTTATTCAAGGTTGAAGCAGCTCCCAAAGAACTAGAAGAAATTACCAATTTTCTATAATACGGGAAGGAACCTGAAGATCTCCCAACCAACAAATGAAAGATCCTAGCCATGAAAGTTGCACCATTCACACTCATGAATGGATACCTCTATAATCTAGGACTTGAAAAAATTATGTGAAGATGTGCATTAGAGCATGAATGTGAAGACATCATTAATGAGGCACATGCAGGCCCAACAGAAGGTCACTTTCAAGCTGACACGACAACCAAGAAAATACTTCAAGAAATTCTTTGGTGGCTGACTTTACACAAATACTATTGAGAACATATAAATAAATGCGACAAGTGTCAGAGGATAGGCTGACCATTATGGAAAAATTAAATGCCCCTACATTCCATAAACCATAGTCTACCATTTGAAATCTGGGCCATTGATTTTGTCAGTCCTTTCCCAAAAAGAGAAAAAATGGCAGAAGAAAAATCATCATTACAGTTGTCGAGTAGTTAACCAAATGGGTATAAGCAGAACCAATCAAGAATTGCACAAAGGAAACAACTGTAAAATTCATGTACAAAAATATAGTAACCAAATTCGGCTGCCCTTTGACAACAATCAATGATCAAGAAACCCACTTCATCAATAGTACAATTAAAGTATTTCTTAAGAAATTCATGAACGACCATAGAAAGATAGTTTCATATCATCCACAACCTAATGGATTCGTCGAATAATTTAATAAGACATTACACAAGGGCCCGAAAAAAATATGTGGACTTGACATAGACGATTGGGATGATAAATTTACAGCAATACTCTAGGCATATAGAAAAACATACAAAAGATTGACTTGCCAGACTCCCTTTAAACTAGTCTATGGTCAAGAAGTAGTGATCCCACTACACTTCTATGCAAACACAGGTCGGATAACCTCCATCTTTGAATTCAATCACATGCTCAACACAATACAATGATTCTACCAACTAAACCAATTAGAATAAGAAATGATGTTAGTGCAACAACATCAGGAAATTCAAAATAATCAGCGGAAATCTTGGCATGAATGACATCTTAAGAAGAAATACATCAATGATGGAGACATGGTATTGTTATATGATAGTCCAGTAAAAGGAAAACCAAGGAATATAGAAACTGCATGGTTGGGTCTGTATGTGGTCGAGGATATCCAACCTTCAAGAGAAGTACAATTAAAAACATTGCAAAGTCACCCTTTCAAGAAATTAGTCAATGGGGCCCGCTTAAAAAGATATCACACATAACAGTCTAAATTTATGCTGGTGAAAACCTCTTCGAGGGCATCGTTAGGACTCGACTCGGTCGAAAACCTCTCAGGGCAGCCTAGGTCAAAAGTGAGAATAAAAGAACAAATAAATAAAAAATAAAATAAAGACAAGATAAAGCAATAAACAAGATAAACAAGATTAAGGACATAAAAGTCAAGAAATCAAAATTAAGAAAGCAATAAACAAGTTGGTTACCACAAGTAGGTACAAAAAACCGATCTACAATTATAAGTTATATGACCTACACAAATTATCAAAACATTTATTCACACCAAAATACTCGAAGATGAGAAGAGAACAGATTCCCTGGTTAACACTCGGAGAGGAAACACAAAAATCAAGAGAAATATCAGTAACTAGACAAGATTTGCACCATCAGTTAAACAAGTGTACCACTCAATCAATTGAAAGAGAAGAGCATCATCTAGTTGAATGAACAACTCATCAATACAATAATGTGAATTACGAAGATCAAGCGAGCAGGAAAAATATGAAGTAAGCAAGTGTGTGAACAATACTTCAAGCAAACAAGAATATCTTCAACAAAGCAAGCATGTATTCAAAAGGCCGAGCATTAGTAGAATTGACAAGAAATTCAAAATTAACACAGTCAAATGCTACGACTGGAGGCCTTCGACCAACTAGAAGAACCAACCCGACCAAGAAACACAAGTGAATATCGACCAAGTTGAGTGCACCCCTCGAGAAACTAAAATCAATATAGTCGACATGTCCAAACCATGAGAGTGCGTTAATGTCATTAATTATCGACGAGACAAGTTCAATCGTTGTTCCACCGTCGACATAGAAGTCCCCTCACACGACTAAATAATCAATTTTGACACCACTATCAAGAGAGACAAATTAATATTATCGATGGAAGAATTAAAGTCCATGCTCCATCTCCCGCTTATAAATTTGGACGAGGCATACTACTTCACCTCACTTCTGTTTACACCCAAGAATCCACACAAGCAAGCTATAGAAATCCCAACCATACAATTGAGTCCTAAACTCCCGAAAGATAAATCCATCCACCAAGAAATCACAGAGATGTTGAGAATGAGAGGACAGGTTGGGGATTCATTGGTCAAACCAAGGACCAAGTCCAAATTTGAAAAAGCCAATGCAACTCAATTGGAGGAATCCATGGAAAACATTCACAATGAGCGAATAATAGAAACAAACTTGTCTTGACATTGGAAAAAATTTACTGCATGGGAAATGGAAGATGGCACATGGAAAGAGGAAATAAAATTCCTCAAGACAATAAGTATTCGAATTTTTCTGGGCACACCTTAAGTCACTGAGTTGGATGGATGGAAGGAAGAGGATGCAAAATTCATTTTGATTTGGTACCACAATGACCATTTGTGGCTATATTTCCTAGTCAGGATGGCTAGAGGAAAGATACACAGGATCACTGATATTCCTCATGGGCATACTCCAGTTCCCAAAAATCTAAACCCCAATGACTAGATCCAAACTCTCACTGGTGGAACATCAACAAAAAACTTAAAAGAGTTTATAATTAATAAGGTAACTAACCTCTGCGTAAAATGAACATGTAACATAGTGTCAATGTGTCTGAAAATCGTGGGTTGATCTTCATAGGTGAAGCTTACAATGTTACAGCCTATTGGCCAAATGTTCCATTATGGGGAGAAGTTCAACTGGGTAGACCACCTAGCTGCATTAATCAAGAGAAATTGCAAGTATTGGTTAGAAAATGGTCACACAAACAAGTTCCCATCATTCCTAATTTGGTTTGCTATGAACCAGTTTTGTCTAATCAGGGAACCTACATTTACTTCACGACAAACCCTGACTATGAATAGCTTCAGGACTTTTGCATCAAGAGAAGACAAGTCATTTGACTCTATCTCGACTGATATCATATTCAAATGTTGGGTAAACCATTTGAAGAATGTATCACATAAGTGGAGAGTAGATAAGAAAGTTCGAAGGGAACTACCACCAAGTGCCCATATTCAACTAAGTCTAGACACCACTACACTCTGGTGTGGAGTCACCAGAGGCTTGGCCGCCGAAGAACTAGAATACCAACCAATGAAATATCAAATATTTTAGGAGCTCGACTGATACCTGGGGTTTCAAACCCCGATACCTCCAAAGGTATTGAGTGATAGTCAAATCATTTTAACACCTCTGACTAATAGAGAGAAAGAATAAGAAAGCTAAGCGTCCTTGTACACAGTCCCATTTGTATAAGATCTCGACAAGGAAGGGGGCATGCCAACAAATCAAACACTGACTAATAAAAGCCAATAGGAAAAATCATATAAAGGTAAGCAGGAAATCGACTCCAGTGTAGTGTTGGAATATGTAAAAATCATTTGGAAAGAAACATTTAAATCAAATACAACTTTCAACTTTAATGACCCCATTATTAGAGAAAAAAATGTTGTCTTCACCAACAATCTAACTGAAAGAGTCCACAATTCGAAGAAGCCCTGGAAAATCTAAATGTGAAGCATTCTGAAGCTTAGAAAACCAAATCAACTTTAGATAAGAATGTCAAAACAAGAGGTAAAAAGAAACAAAGATTGGAAGAGTAGAAAGAACAAAGGCTTGGCCCCTAAAGAACTAGAATACCAACCAATGAAATATCAAATATTTTAGGAGCTCCACCGATAGCTGGGGTTTCAAACCCTGATACCTCCAGAGGTATTGAGTGATAGCCAAATCATTTTAACACCTCTGACTAATGGAGAGAAAGAATAAGAACGATAAGCATCTTTGTACACAGTCCCATTTGTATAAGATCTTGACAAGGAAGGGGGAATGCCATCAAATCAAACACTGACTAATAAAAGACAATAGGAAAAATCATATAAAGGTAAGCGGGAAATCGACTCCGGTGTAGTGTTGGAATATGTAAAAATCATTTGGAAAGAAACATTTAAATCAAATACAACTTTCGACTTTAATGACCCCATTATTAGAGAAAAAAATGTTGTCTTCACCAACAATCTAACTGAAAGAGTCCACAATTTGAAGAAGCCCTGGAAAATCTAAATGTGAAGCATTTTGAAGCTTAGAAAACCAAATCAACTTTAGATAAGCATGTAAAAACAAGAGGTAAAAATAAAAAAAGATTGGAAGAGTAGAATGAACAAAGGCTTGGCCCCTGAAGAACTGGAATACCAACCAATGAAATATCAAATATTTTAGGAGCTCGATCGATAGCTGGGGTTTCAAACCCTAATACCTCCAGAGGTATTGAGTGATAGTCAAATCATTTTAACACCTCTAACTAATGAAGAGAAAGAATAAGAAAGATAAGCATCCTTGTACATAGTCCCATTTGTATAAGATCTCGACAAGGAAGGGGGCATGCCAACAAATCAAACACTGACTAATAAAAGACAATAGGAGAAATAATATAAAGGTAAGCGGGAAATCGACTCCGGTGTAGTGTTGGAATATGTAAAAATCATTTGGAAAGAAACATTTAAATCAAATACAACTTTTGACTTTAATGACCCCATTATTAGAGAAAAAAATGTTGTCTTCACCAACAATCTAATTGAAAGAGTCCACAATTCGAAGAAGCCCTAGAAAATCTAAATGTGAAGCATTCTAAAGCTTATAAAACCAAATCAACTTTAGATAAGCATGTCAAAACAAGAGGTAAAAAGAAACAAAGATTGGAAGAGTAGAAAGAACAAAACATAGAGTAGCCAACCCCAATTACATCACATTGGTCAAAAAGCAGTCGACTTGAGCCTAGTCAAAAACCCATTCCAAAGAAGCAATAGATGAGAATAGGAATGATTGACCTCACAAGAGAATCACCACCTCCCAATCCTACTCCATTCATCGAAGAAAAAAAACAACAACGAAGATAACAAAACAAAAAAAGAAAGCCAAAAAAGGTTGTTGACAAGTGTCATCAGATGAGACAATTTCAGACTCACCACCCAATACTAGCAATCAAGGAAATGCATCACAGTCAAGATCAAAGGACATCGACCATGTAGTGGTAACCACCAAAAAGAATATCCCAGTTGAAGATATTATTTCCTACTTCACCATACCAGGAGTTGGTCAGAGAAAACAAGGCGAGTTGACCCATATCTACTCACATGTCACAAAAGTTACCTCGACACATGGAAGAGAAGGAATAGGAATACAAATTCATGGGTAGTCCACACTTCTCTTGGACACAATTTAGTTTATTCACAACCAATTACAATATCATTAGACGACACATATTCAACAAAATGAAATGATGAAGAAAGGGAAACAGACCAACAAACTTTTCAAATGAATGAGAAACAAACAGAAGGTATTAACACTGGAAAGGGATCACCCCAAAAGTCAAGCAGTCCTACAAAAAATATGTAATGATCCCAAGCCAAATTCTTTCTTGGAATCACTAACTACTACTTATTTATTGAGTTATTAAGTGCATACAAGATTCATCAACACATGGAGATCACAATATATTCAAGATGTAGAAGCACAAGCAAAGATCTGACCTTTTATTATGAGCAATGTA
>ML793174.1:239377-260906 GCA_009831015.1 Picea engelmannii
GTATGTATGTATGTATGTATGTATGTATGGCTATGTAATGGATTGGAAGATATTATTCTGAATATAATTGTTGGAATACTGAGGGGGGGGGTGAATTAGTATGAGAACTTTTATTAATTTTAACTGCAATGTATATTCTTCAACAATGTTCAACAATTTATCTTTAGCATTCAATATATATCATCAATATTATAATATTAAGAAGTATCACATGAACAATATTCAAATGCACACTACACCATAATTTACATGAAAACCCAAATGGGAGAAAACCACATAATGCTTTTCTTATATGTCAAAAGAATACATTCATTGGAAGCACCAACTTCCTAATTTTCTAGCTGCAACTGGAAGGAGGCTACAACCCCCTATTCTCAGGCTTCAACCTAAAGGAAGTTACAACTCCCTGAATTCTCTGGTTCCAACCCCTTGAGTTCTTCGGCACCAACCGGATTGTGGCTACAACCACCTATCCTTGCCCCATCCTACTATCCTGAAATATAAGTGTAGACTCACTGTCACTACCACTGATACTCTCACTATCACTGATGATCAACCAATCATCCAACATGTCACTGTCTTTGTCATTTATATACCATCATCAACCAACTATACCTAGATCCACTCACATGGATACCAAAACCATCACCAAGATGTACCATGCATCAACAAGACATGCCTCTCAAGCATGTACCATACCATTATCAACATATAACCCTCAAAACATGCATATAAACATACATGTAACTCTGTAGTAGACCTGGTGTATGTTATCAAAGAGTGCAGACCTTCCTCAACTTCAACAACAAGAAAATAACATCTTCATCAAACTTTACCATAGTCTCATGGGACTAGTTTTTGGATTAGTCACAAAATATAACTTTCAACAAGCATAACTCCATACCTGTACTGAATAAAGGTCTGAAACTTGTACCCAATATTATTCAATATTTTCTCTACAATTCCTCCAAGTTTCACTACTTGGAACATCCCAAAAAAGGATTTATAGAAAAAATGGCAAACCTTGTTGAATTATGGCTTATTCTAGAGAGAGAACTTGTAGAGCATTCCACGCATGAAATATTGGATATCTGGATTTGAAAATCATACAAAACATGCTATGGAATGTAATATATCCAATTCATTTGGTCTCATGGAATTTGGATACTCTATGAAAAAGTTATTATTGTTTTCACCAAAACACATGTTTGGGACTATTTTTAGGACTAGCCAAAAACCCTATTTTCCATAGAGTGTATCTCCAAAAATACCATGACCCAAAAGATGAAATTTATACCACAGGTACCTTGATATGTTTTCTCAATATCCTCCAATTTTCTATATCTGAATCATTCTAGAAATAAAGTATAGTGAAAATGGTAAGATGACATGTAAATAACATACCTTAGAACACATCCTCACAAGACTTCATCCTCCCATGGAATTTCTCCCTTCTTCACTTCATCTTCCCTTTGAAATTGGTCTCAGATCTCCTTGGTTACCTCAAATAACAATCACTTACTCACTTAGACAAATATTCAATAAACTTGTGTTTTCAAAATGAGAGGTTCTTGATGTGTATTTATACTTTTCCAAGTGACTTCTTTACTTAACTTTAGGGTTGACTTGTAACTTCTTGTTTACAATTGTTTTACCCTTTTTCCTCATTTTGGTGTCAACTAATAACTTATTTTTGAAACCATTTATGGGATTCTTAAACATACTTTGGGGCTTCCATATTCAAGAGGGAATATCTCCTTCACTATGAGGAACTATGTGGCATACCACCTATCACCGAAAATAGCATGATGAGGATTATCCATCCATGAGTGAGTTACCTTCATTTAATCTGTCCTTCATGACCTAATTCCATGATCAACTACATGATCCTTAACCATACTTAGTATTTTCTTTTATAATTCTTCAAAGCATCTTCCCGTGAGGGCCATGCTTAGAGCTACGTTAGAAGGGGACCACTTTGGATACTTCTCCAAATACATCCATCACATCAATTGACATCAATACACTACTATTTGACATTAATTACAACTAAATGTCCAACAATATCCCCCTTTGGAATTGATGGCAACATAGATGGCATGGTAAAACTCATGTTCCTACTCATGCTGCCCTTATGATCATTGCTCCCAATGTGACCATCCCTCCCCCTGTCTCTATGCATATGTTATTTCTCTTCATTTCCATACATATGTTCTTTCTCTCCTCCTTTGGAATCAATGGCAAAGGGTAATACTCCTTGGGGATGCTCCCCCTATCTGAACTATCCTTTGGCATGCTTCCCCTGTCTGAAATGTCCTTTTACTATGTGTGGTGTTTCCTCGTGTAAATCCATGACATATATGAAAAGAATTCAAAAATCATTGTGGGGCATAAACTACTCCAAGTTTCTGTCGAAGATACTCAAAGGCCTTCCTTGGAAGGGGTTTGGTGAAGATTTCTATAATTTTCTCTTTTGTCCCAACATACTCGACCCTAATGTTCTTCTCTGCAACCTGTTCTTGTAGAAAGTGAAACTTGATCAGAATGTGTTTAGTCTTGGAGTGTATCATTGGATTCTTTGAGATACTTATGGCACTGATGTTATCACAAAATATCGGAATGGGCTCATCATATTCAACTTGTATATCCTTCAAAGTTTGTTTCATCCATAGAACTTGAGTACAACATGCTATTGTCACAATATACTCAGCTTCTGCTGTAGAAAAAGATACCGATGATTGTTTCTTGCCTAACCATGATACCATGCACTCACCAAAGTAGAAATCTCCTCAACTTATACTTCTTCTATCATCAATGCTACCTTCCCAATCTGCATCTGTGTAGGAAACAAGAGATAAATAATTCCCTTTTGGATACCATAATCCAAACTCTTATGTACCTTTTAGATATATGAATATCCTCTTCAATGCCAAAACATGTGATTCCTTTGGTGTTGCTTGAAACCTTGCAACTTGTCCAACTTCCTGGATAACATCCGATATATAAGATGTCATATAGAGTAAGATCCAATCATCAATCTATACAGTGTCTGGTATGCATATTTATAATCATCATTCTTACTTAACTTGCAACTGCTTTGCATAGGAGTACTGACTGGTTTGTAATCTTCCATTCCAAACATTTTTAGCATTTCTATGATGTACTTGTTCTAGGAGATGACGATACATTTGTTTCTTTGAAATATCTATAGTCCAAAAAATAAGGACATCTCGAACTCATTTTGCATGTATTTGGAAAATTTCTAACTCATCTTGTCATCATCACTTCCAAAAATAATATCATCAAAATGAACTTCAATTAACAGGATACTATCTTGATTTACCTTTACGTAGAGATTGTTCTCTGCATTTCCTTTTCTGAACCCTTGTTGTTGTAAGTATCTGTCCAATCTTGAATACCATGCTATGGGGGCTTGTTTGAGACCATATAGTTCCTTCTTCAACCAGAAAACATAGTTTTCCTTTTATGACAACTGAAATCCTTCTGGTTGCTTGATGTATACTTCTTCTTCTAATTCTCCATTTAGGAAGGTTGACTTTACATCCATATGATAAACTTTGATATTTTTGTTTCATGCATAAAATAGAATCAACCCAATTGCTTCCATTCTGAAAATTGGGGCAATGGTCTCTTCAAAATCTATACCTTCAACCTGAGTGTATCCTTTACATACCAATATTTCTTTGTTCCTGGTAACCTATCCATCCTCGTTCAATTTATTTATGAATACCCACTTTGTACCAATCACATTCTTGTTCTTCAGCCTTGGAACCAGTTCCTAAGTGTCATTCTTCTCTATTTGATCTAACTCTTCATCCATAGCTTTGATCCAGTATTTATCCTTGTTGGCTTCTTCAAAAATGCTTGGCTCAAATGTGGATAACAATGCTAGGTGTTGTTGTTCTGGTGAACATATTCTTCTTCAATTTTCAACTCCTACATCTTTATTTCCAATGATCTGTTATGGAGGATGATTTTTTCGCACTTGTCACCTAGGTGTATTTGAAGGTACATGAAGATCTTGATGTTCTTGATCTGCTTCTGGCTTCTCTTCTTCTTCATCTAATTCTTCATCTACTTCTTCTTCCTTCAAATCTTCTTTGTGATCTTGTTCCACTGAATCTTTGCTTCTTTCTTTTATCTTTCATCCATATGTCTCATCAATCATCACATTGATGATTTTGCCTATTTTGTTGAGTCTTAAATTGAAACATTTGTATAATTTTATTTTTCTTGAGTACCCAACCAATATTCCTTTATCAACTCGAGAGTCAAAATTTCCAATCTTGCCATATTCTCTCTTGATATAGCATTTTCTTCCAAACACTCTGAAATGATTCACATTTGTTGGTCCTCCTTTCCAAAGCTTGTAGGGGGTCTTATCACTGTTATTTCTGAGCATTCCTCTATTCTAGCTATGAACTGTTGTATGTATTGCTTGTATTCAAAATACGTCTTTCAACTTGGAGTCTTTCAACATGGTTTTGGCCATTTCCTGCACTGTTTTGTTCTTCCTTTCGAAAACTCCATTTTGCTGAGGTGTCTTGGCTACTGAGAACTGTCTCTTTATCCCATGTTCGCTATAGAAATCTATGAATTCCTTTGATGTAAACTCTCCTCCATTGTCTGATCCCAAACACTTGATTTTTGTTTCAGTTTCAGTTTCGACCATTTCCTTGTATATCTTGAAGTGTTTAAAAGCCTTTGACTTCTTCTTTAGAAACAAAATTGCAGTCGTCCTTGTGTAGTCATCAAATAGTAACATAAAGTACAATTCTTCATTCAATCCCTTTGCTCTTGTTGGTCCACACATATATGTATGTACAATCTCTATCAGTTTTGTTGTGGAGTATTCCTTTGATTTGAATTTGGTCCCGGTTTGTTTTCCCTGTAGACAATGCTTGCTAGCTTCAAGATCTCAGGCATTTCTCTTACTGCTTCCCTTCTACTAATTTTTACAATATCATCAAAATTTATGTGACGCATTCTTCTGTTCTAGATCCAACTTTCATCATCCTTTCCTAGGCAACATCTTTCCTTTTTAGTTTCATTTAGTACATATATGTTTCTTGGAGTTCTTTTAGTTGTAGCCACCAATTTTCCTGATCCTTCTTTCCTTATTTCACATTTGTCTGAGTCAAACACAAGTTTGTGTCCTTGATCACACATTTGACTTACACTTAATAGATTGTTATTCATGTCTTCGACCAATAGTACATTTTCTGCCTTGGCATCCTTGCTTCCAAGCTTGACTATACCCTTTCCTATGATTCTGGATGAGTTTTCATTGCCAAATGAAACTGATCCATCTCTTTCCTTTTTCAGAGTTAAAAATATTTCCTTATCACCTGTCATGTGCTTTGAGAAACCACTGTCAACATACCATCCATGTTTCTTGTGTTAGGCTTGTAGAGAAAGCATGCATTCTTCAGTGTTGAATTGATCCTACTTCCTTACCATATCCTTTGTGGTTCCTTCTTATGGTTGTTGATATTTTTCTTTGGTTCCCTTGGAGGAATAGTTAGTCTACAATATTTGGCCATGTGACCAAAATTGTTGCATTTGTAGCATTCTACTTCATTACTCAAGGATTCAAGTCTGTTGTAGTTTTTACTCTGTGCTTCATGAGGTCTTCTTGGATAAGAATTTCTTGTGTATCCTTCATATTTGATTCTTCTCTTGATATTGGCTCTACAATTCACAGATTTGTGCCCAAAGTTATTGCATGAATAACATAAAACAAGAAAAAGAGTTTGATACTTAGGGGTGGGAGATCTTTTGAATGATGTTGCTCTTCTGAATCCTTCTTCTTCTTGAATTCTTTCCATATCTCACTGTTGTTCATTCTGAATTCTGAATGTTCTAGGTGAGGCAGTGTCTCTGTAACCTTCTTCTCGGATCTTCTTTCCTTCTTCCATTTTAGGAGATCTTCTGACTATTTATTCACAACTTCTTTGTTTTGATTCTTGTTCTGTTGTTTTGAAGCTCAAGCCTTTCTCTGTCTGGTTGTATCCAAGTACGGATTTGTCATAGTATGGCCTTTGAATGCTAATGATATCATCTAATATTTTGGTGTTGTTCTACTGCATGTCCTTCATCTGAAGATATTTTCTTAGAGTGACTATTTCTGCTTCCAATCCTTCAATCACCTTGTCTTTCTCTTCCAACTGATTTTGGAGTGATTCTTTAATTATTTTGTCTTCTTGTACGTGGATTTTTAACTTCGTGATCATCTACTCGACCTCTTCCGAGTTGGAATTATTTAAACCCTCTTTCCTCTTTAGTTTTTCCTTGAATGACTTGATTGTCTTCCTTTCGTTCCTTAGCTCTTCTAAGTCACTGATCAATTATGCTCTGAGATCAAGTTATCCTTCTTCTTCAGAATCTTCTTCGAAATCTTCTACTGCCATGAAGAGTACTATTTTTGTATCACTGACACTGTCTTCATCCTCATTTTATGAGGAATTGTCTTCCTTGGTGCATAAAATTTTCTTGAAGAATTTCTTTTTGTTTCTTCTTGTTGAGATTCAACAAGAATATCCTAGTGAAAATTATGCACCTACACTAGGATGGAGCCTTAATTATATTTATAGATGATGTCTATTTATAGATGGTGAGTGGATTCTATTTATAGATGCATGTCGACTATTATTATCCCTCAATAATAGTTGGACAATAAATAATTAATCTATTCTCAATGAGCACTTGGAAATAGTTAACTGAAGTGGAAAATCAGTTAGCTATAGGAAGTTCGAGTTCAAAGGTTGACTGGTGGGACATGCAATTTGAATTAGTTGCAACTGAGTGATTCGAAGTTGTAACATAGTTAGATGTGTAGTTATGTGAGTTGTAAAGTAGTTTAACTCAGTTAAGTGAGTTAAGATCAGTTGTACTAGTTGTAACTGAACTTACACTAGTGAGAGATTAGTGAATTAATTATTAATTAATTCACAATCGGTTGTCTCACATGCAACTGAAGATTTACCACTGTTAACTACATGCATGTCAGATCCAGTGGAGACCCAGTTGAGATAACAGGTGAAAGGGATAGTTTGAATATTAGTTGTGACTTTAGTGGGTGCACTCATGCAACCACCCACACATTGGATGTGCCAATGAGAAATGTGAAGCCTAGGCACAAGGAATTCATTCATTGTAGGGATTTCCATTAGTAGGGATTGCGCAGAGGAGGCAGGCTGTCTGGAAGCAGTAAATTGGCACATGAATTTGTCAATTTTTGTATGACAGTGTGAGACGATTGTATATTGTACTGAGAGCTCTTGGATTAGATTTTTGTATGAGATTGTTTCATGATCCACGATATATACATAATATATGATAGTGGGGTTTTTAGATTTATGATTTCCCAGAAAAACATATGTGTTATGTGTGATTGATCTTTCTTCTTGATATTGCAATTGGCGATCGTGTTTTAAATTCCGCAAGAATATTTGTAGAAGCGATTATGTATTTAACAGTGGCATATAATTGTTAGATCAGGAGAATCCAGGAAATGCATAATTTGTATTAAAATTTCTACATGGTATCAAAATGCAGAAGATTGCAGAAGCTGAGTTTGTGATTGGATAGAATTCAAATTTGCAGAAAGAATTTCTTGGTGCTACAGCTGATTCAAGATCGAAATGGATTTCAATGGCTTGAGGTTAGAGTATGCACTCGAGGGTACCTCAAACTACATTGATTGGAAGGACAATATGGAGGTAGTACTCGAAGACAATGGCTTGAAGGAATTCATTGACAAGGATGTTCCTAAGCCAGATGCTGCAGACGTTGCAAATCTTAATGCATGGAAAAATAAAGTGGCAAAGGCAAGGAGGATCCTGCTGGAGGGAGTACGAGACCACATTGTCTCAAACCTCCATGGGAAAGCCACACCATATGCAATGTGGAAGGATTTTATGGATCTATTCCAAAACAACAACGACCATAGGAAATTGGCGCTCAAAGATAAACTCAGGAAGATCAAGATGGAGAAGGGTGACTCCATTCCAAAATATCTCACGAAGTTTGTCGAATGTCAGGATGAGATGGGGAGTGTGGGAATAATAGTCGTTGATGATGATTTGGTGAGCTTGGCTCTCCTAGGACTTCCCAAGAATTGGCACAGTTATCAATACTCTATCAATGGAAGGGAAAAATTGCCAGATTAGGAATGACTATGGTCATATATAGCACAGGAGGAGTTTAGGAAGAACACCAGAGATGGCCCTTCATCAAAACATGATGATGAAGAGGATTTTTCTTTGGCTTCCAAGGCAAGGAAAGGGAAGGGGAATAAAATCCATTCAAAAGCTGAGTCTAAAGGCAAGAAGCTGGATTTTTCCAAAGTGAAGTGTTTTTAATGTCACGAACATGGGAATCTCTCTACTAACTGTCTGCAGAAGAAGAAGAACGAGAAGGTTGCTAGAGCTGCAACTGGTGATGCCCTTGCCTCGCAATTTGAAATTAACTTCTCCTTTATCGCATGCATGGCATCAAGTGCATTGGTATTGGTGTGGTATTTGGATTGTGGCGCTTCCTTCCACATGACGGGAGATAAGAAGCTTTTTAGTGACTTGAAGGAGAAAGATATCAAAATGCGTATAGATATGGGCGACGATGGAAGATACAGTGCGAATGGAATTGGTACCATTACCTTTCAGAGGGAGTCAGGTAAACCATTTCAATTGAAATATGTTATGCATATTCAAGGTCTGAAGAAAAACTTGGTCTCAGTCGCAATGTTGGAGGACAGAGGCTATGACATTGTTTTCAGCGAAGGAAAATATTTTATGCGACATAAAACAATGGGTCAAGTCAAGAAGATAGGGATTCAGATTAAGAATCTCTACAAGATGGAGGTAGATGGATGCACTGCCATGATGGGCAAGGTAGAAAAAGTGGTGAGCTAGGATGAGGGTGAATTATGGCATAGGCAATTGGGCCATCTTCATCATGGAGCCTTGAAAATCATACAACGAATATCTACTGGACTTCCAATGGGAACACTTGCTCAATTAGATTAGTGCAAGGGTTGCACCATGGGGAAGTATGTAAAGTCCACCTTTCATGAAAAGGAGAACCATGCTTCGGTGATCCTAGAGAGAATTCACACAGACGTGTGTGGACCATTCTCGGTTGCTTCAACAGAAAAACATAAGTATTATGTTATTTTTGTTGACAAATTTTCTCGTAAATGCTGGATATTCTTCATGTAGAAGAAGGATCAAACATTCTCAAAGTTCTGTGAGTTTAAAGCATTGGTGGAGAAAGAGTCAGGGAAGAAAGTGAAGGCTCTGAGGAGCGATAATGGTGAAGAATACATCTCTAATGAATTCAAAGACTTCTGCAGCAAAGAAGGAATTCAAAGAGAACTCATAGCGCCTCATAACCCACATCAAAATGGGGTCGTGGAGAGGATGAACATAACAATCATGGGTGCAACATGAGCGATGTTGCATGATCAGGGCCTACCAATGCATTTGTGGGTGAAGGCATGCAACACTACGGTTTTGTGAAAAACCATTGTCCTGATAGAGTACTTGGCATGAGTACACCTGAAGAAGATTTCACTGGTAAGAACCCTGATGTTTCTCATTATAAGATTTTTGGCTCATTTGTTTATGTGCATGTGACCAAGAACACCAGGAAGAAGCTGGAGCCAACTGTTAAAGTTGGGATATTTTTGGGGTACATAGAAACACCCCATAATTATCGTGTGTATTTGCCTAACAATAAGATGATTGTTATGCGACAGGATATAAAATCCGATGAGGGGAAAGCCATGCGATTGTCGCTTGAGAGGGAGATATACTTGCATGCAGAGGAGGAACTGTTGGTTCCCAAAGATGAGTCTCAAGATGTGGATCAACCACATGAGGAGGTTCATGGGGTGGACAAAGCCACTCATGCAGAGCCATTCATTAGAAATGGCAGAAAGTGCACCACGGAAGTTGATAGATTGAGACTAGATGTTGCACAGAATGTAGGAGCCCCTACTTCACAGCACAGACAGAGATAGTCTCATGATCAATTTACTAGATACATGGCTCTCATGAGAAAATGTATTGTGATTGAATCATCTTACTTTCAGGAAGCAGTGTAGGATCCCACTTGGGTTGATGCAATGGTGGAGGAGTATGACTCCATTATCAAAAATAGTGCATGGGAAATTGTCCCAAGACTAGTCGACAAATCAGTGGTAGGTTAGAGATGGATCTACAAGGTAAATCAAGCTGTTGATGGGAGTGTGGAGAAATACAAGGCCAGATTTGTGGATTGGGGCTTCTCACAGATCCAGGGGATAGATTATGAAGAAACCTTTGCACCTGTCGCACGGTATTCTTCCATAAGATCCATCTTTGCACTCTCAGCGCAGATGAGCTGGCGCATTCATCAAATGGATGTAAAAACTATGTTTCTCAATGGGATCATTGAGGAAGAAGTGTACATAGAGTAGCCTGAAGGATTTGAGATATTCAGCAGTGAGTCACATGTGTGCCGACTCAAAAGAGAACTGTATGGGCTGAAGCAAGCACCCCATGCTTGGTACACTCGGATATAGAGTTATTTCACAGGACTGGGCTTCACCAAAAGTGAAGCGGATGCAAACCTATACCAAATTGTGGTGGAGGGTAAGATTTTAATCATTGTTCTTTATGTTGATGATTTAATACTGACTGGTGATGAGCAGCTGATACACTCATGCAAGGAGGACCTTGCAAAGGAGTTTGAGATGAAGGATATGGTCCTACTTCATTATTTCCTTAGATTGGAAATATGGCAGTGAGATAGTGAAATTGTTGTGTCTCAAGGAAAGTATGCAAGGGAGATACTGGGTAAGTTTCACATGGAGGGATGCAAAACCATGGATAATCCTCTTCCAGGAAAATGGAGGAAAGAGGATGTTACTTTTGGAGAGGTAGTGGATGCTACTATCTATCGACAGTTAGTGGGTTCTCTAATGTATATAGTGAACATGAGACCAGACATTTTCTATGTGGTTAACCAGTTGAGTCAAGATATGGTTAAGCCTACCAATCTCTTTTGGAAGGTGGGTAAGCATGTCCTGAGATACCTGAGGGGCACATCTGAGTATGGCTTATGGTACATACAGATGGAGGAGGTGAAGTTGCATGGCTTCATGAATGAAGATTGGATGGGCATCCCAACAGATAGAAAGAGAACATCAGGGGGTATCTTTAGTATCATATCTACAATTGTTTCTTGGTACAACAGGAAGCAGAGATCCATGGCACTCAGTTCAGAGAAAGTGAAATACATGGCATCGAGTCAAGCTGCATGTGAGGCTATCTAGATGAGAAAGATCTTGGTTGGTTTGTTTGGTTCTCATTTAGATCTGATAGTGATTCATTGTGATAATCAGAGTTGCATTAAACTCTCGATTAATCCTATGTTTCATGATAGATCTAAGCATATAGATATTTGGTATCATCATATTAGATATTGTGTGCAGTGGAAGATCATGTTGCTTCAGTACATTCCTACGGAAGATCAAGATGCAGACATTCTGATGAAGGCACTCACCAGGAGAAAATTTGAATACCATAGAGACAGGATCGGGGTGAAGGATAATCCCTTTCTTGTTGAGAGGGAGTGTTGAGATTCAACAAGAAGATCCTAGTGAAAATTATGCACCTACACTAGGATGGAACCTCGGGCTATTTTTAGATGGAAGTATATTTTTAGATGATGAGAAAAATCTATTTATAGATGATGTCTATTTATAGATGGTGAACGGATTCTATTTATAGATGTATGTCGAATATTATTATCCCTTAATAATAGTTGGACAATAAATAATTAGTCTATTCCCAATGAGCACTTGGAAATATTTAACTAAAGTGGCAAATCAGTTAGCTATAGGAAATTCGAGTTCAAAGGTTGACTGGTGGGACATTCAAGTCGAATTAGTTGTAACTGAGTGATTAGAAGTTGTAACAGAGTTAGATGTGTAGTTATGTGAGTTTTAAAGTAGCTTAACTCAGTTAAGTGAGTTAAGCTCAGTTGTACTAGTTGTAACTGAACTTACACTAGTGAGAGATCAGTAAATTAATTATTAATTAATTCACAATCAGTGGTCTCACACGCAACTGAAGATTTACCACTGTTAACTACATGCATGTCAGATCCAATGGAGACCCAGTTGAGATAACAGGTGAAAGGGACAATTTTACTATCAATTGTGACTTTAGTGGGTGCACTCATGCAACCACACACACATTGGATGTGACAATGAGGAATGTGAAACCTAGGAAAGAGGATTTCATTCATTGTAGAGATTTCCATTAGCAGGGATTGCGTATAGGAGGCAGGTTGTCTCGAAGCAGTAAATTGGCACATGAATTTGTCAATTTTTGTATGACAATGTGAGACGACTGTATATTGTACTGAGAGATCTTGGATTAGATATTTGTATGAGATTGTTTCATGATCCATGATATATACATAATATATGATAGTGGGTTTTTTAGCTTTATGTTTTCCCAGAAAAACGTTTGTGTTATGTGTGATTGATCTTTCTTCTTGATATTTCAATTGGCGATCGTGTTTTAAATTCCGCAAGAATATTTGTAGAAGCGATTATGTATTTAACAGTGGAATATAATTGTTAGATCATGAGAATCCAGGCAATACATAATTTGTATTAAAATTTATACACTTCTACCCTTTTGATTTTTCTTTTTCTTCTTAGGGATTTCTTCTTCATCACTTTCCTTATTCTTATGGGGACATTTAGAAGAAAAATGACCAATACCACCACAATTAAAAAATTCCAATGGAAGCATTCCTTTGTAATTTCCAGTTCCTCTTTGCAACTTTCTTACGAAGTTTTCCATTTATTCATCCTCCTCTGAATCATCATTGTAGCTACAATCTAACTTTGGATTTTGCTTGCTCTTTTTCTTTGTCTTCTTGGATGCTTTGAATGTTGCTTCCTTTGTGGCTGGATTCTCCTGTTACGTTCTCATTTCATATGCGGTGAATATCCCATGTAGCGCATCCATGCTCAAAGTGTCTAGATCTGTTCTTTCTTCTAGGGATGAAGTCTTTGGATCAAATATCATATGTAGAGACCTTAGTACCTTCTGAACAATGACTGGTTCCTTCATCTCTTCTCCTAAAACTTTAATAACATTCACTATTTAATCAACTCACATAAATTAGGCTGCAATTTCTTCGTCTTCCTTCATCTTCAATTGTTTGAACTTAGCTCTAAAGGTTTGGAGTTTATCTCCCTTGAATTTAGCATCTCCCGTCCTCCCTCCCTGAAATATAAGTGTAGACTCACTTCACTACCACTGATATTGTCACTGTCATTGATGATCAAATAATCATCCAACCTGTCATTATCTCTATCATTGATATACTGTCATCATCCAACTGTACCCAGATCCACTCACATGGATACCAAAACCATCACCATGATGTACCATGCATCAACAAGACATGCCTCTCAAGCATGCACCTTACCATCATCAACATGTAACCCTCAAAACATGCATATAAACATACCTGTAACTCTTTAATGGACCTGGTGTATGTGATCCTAGACCTGCATACCTTCCTCAACCTCAACAAAAGGAGAATAACATCTTCATCAAAATTTACCTTAGTCTCATGGGACTAGTTTTTGGATTAGTCACAAACCCTAACTTTAAACAAGAATAACTTTGTACCTATACTAAACAAAGGTCTAAAACTTGTAATGAATATTAGTCGATACCTTCTCTACAATTCCTCCAAGTTTCATTTCTTGGAACATCCCAGAAAAGGAGTTATGGCAAAAATGGAAGACCTTGATGAATTCTAGCTTATTCTATAAAGAGAACTTGTAGAGCACGCCATGCATGGAATATTGGATATCTATATCTCAAAATAATACACAACATACTACAGACTGTAATATGTCCAATTCATTTTGTCTCTTGGAATTTTGATATTCTATAAATAATTTATGATTGTTTTACCCAGAACACTTGTTTGATACTAGTTTCAGGACTAGCCCACAACCCTATTTTCCATAGAGTGTATCTCCGAAAATACAGTGACCCAGAATCTAAAATTTCTACCACAAGTAATTTGATATGTATTATATATATCCTCCAATGTTCACTATCTGAATCATTCTAAAAATAAAGTTATAGTGAAAATGGTAAGATGACCTGCAAATAACATACCTTAGAACACATCCTCACAAGATTTCATCCTCCCTTGGAATTTCTCCCTTCTTCACTTCATATTCCCTCTGAAATTCAAATCATATCTCCTTGCTTACCTTAGATAACAATAACTTGCTCACTTAGACACATATTCGATAAACTTGTGTTTTCAAAATGAGAGGCTCTTGATGTGTATTTATACTTTTCCAAGTGACTTCTTTACTTAATGTTAGGTTCGACTTGCAACTTCTTGTTTACAACTATTTTATCCTTTTTCCTAATTTTGGGGTCAACTAATAACTTCTTGTTGCAACCATTTATGGGCTTCTTAACCATACTCTAGGGCTTCCATCTTCAAGAGAGCATATCTCCTCAACCGCGAGGAACTACGTGGCATACCGCCTATCACCGGAAATAGCATGATGAGGACTATCCATCATGAGTGAGTTAATTTCATTTAATCCATCCTTCATGACTTGATTCCATGATCAAATACGAGATCCTTAACCATACTTAGGATTTTCTTGTAGACTTCTTCAAAGCGTCTTCCCGTGAGGGCCATTCTTAGAGCTACGCCATAAGGGGACCACTTTGGAGACTTCTCCAAATACACCCATCATATCAATTGACATCAATCCACTACTCATTGACATCAATGACAACCAACTGTCTAGAAATAATAAAATGCATTGATGGTTCTCCCATCTCTTTTGTATATCTATCTTTATATCTATGTGTTTCTTTGCATGATGTTGTAGTGTGTATTGCTCTGTGTATGAATCTACTGGTAACTCTCTCATACTTTCACTTAGACTAAAACACCAAACCATTCAAGAGAATACCCTATCACTTAAATCCTAAGAACAAAGAGAAGGTGCACAAAGAACTAGAATGGATTTTGGATGTCAGGATCATTGTATCTGTAGAGGAATCTGATTAGATTATCCCTATGGTCGTGCAAACTAAGAAGAACGGGGAAATTTTCATATGTGTGGATATGAGGAGTCTGAATGTAGCCTGCATCCATGACTCTTTCTCGACACCATTCAAAGATAAGGTGCTAGAAAATGTTGGTGGTTGGGAAACCTACTCATTTATAGATGGATTCTTAGGATATCATAAAATTCAGAGCGTAGAGGAAGATCGAGCTAAAACCACCTTTGCGACTAAATGGGGGACATTTTCATACACAATCATGCCCTTTGGATTAAAAAATTCCCCTACAATGTTTCCCTAGATAGTGGTCACAACCTTCAAGGAATTTATCCACAGGTTCCTTGAAGTATACTTGGATGATTGGACTATGTTGAGTCTATTAAAAGAACCCATGCAATCTCTTCAAGTAATGTTGGATCGATGTCGCCAACTACAAATCTCTTTGAATTTAAAAAAATGCATCTTTTGTACACCCTTTGGTATATTGTTGAGCCACATCATGTGCAAAGTTAGATTGCTAGTGGACCCAACAAAGATTGTCTCCATATTAGATATGGTGGCCCCACTTCAATTCAAGAAATGCGTGCAACATTGGGACATATAGGATGTTACCGATGTTTCATCTAGAATTGTGCTCATATTGCGGATCCATTGGAAAAGTTGTTGTGAAAAGATATTAAATATGAATGGACAACAGGATACCAACAAGCCTTCAATACCCTGAAAGAAAAACTGGTTACCATGCCCATTTTGATTTTCCCTAATTGGTCAAATCTCTTCCATGTCCACGTCAATGCTTTGTCCATTGTGATGGGAACCGTTCTAGCACAACTAGGGGAGGTAAATATTGATCATCCGGTCTATTTTTCCAACTGAAAGTTGTCTGATTCCAAAAATAATTATACTACTACCGAGTGCGAGGGCCTAAACATGGTATATTCCTTGAAGAAATTCTTCCACTATTTGTTGGGGTCTTCTTTCAAATTATTCACTGATCATTATTCCCTCAAGTCTTTGGTCAACAAGACAGTGTTGGGTGGTTGAATCTACCGTTGGTTTCTTCTATTTCAATAATTTGACTTTGAGGTTGTTGTTAAGTCGAAAAAACACAATGTTGGAGCATATCATATGTCATGGATTCAGACTAGGGAAGCTGCTACGAGCCTCAATGATGAACTCCCAGATGTGAAACTCTTCTAGGTCAAAGTTGTACCTGATCAATTGGTCGAAATAATATAATATATCATCACTAGCTAGGCTCCTACCAAATATACTCCCACTCAATGTTGACAACTGGTGACATGTAGTGTTGATTATCAGTTGATTTTCATACAATTGTATAAGTTGGGCGTAGATGGAATCCTACGTTGTTGTTCTCTGGAACATGAATGGGACTCTGTCCTATACAAGGCACATGAAGATATTTCTAGAGGCCAAAATGTCGATAAATCTATCATGCGCAAGGTCCTACACATAGGGATGTGGTGGCCCTTTCCCTTCACATACTCTAAAGACTATTGAAAACACTGCAATGTATGTCAACGTGTTGGAAAGCCCTCGCGTAGAGATGAGCTCCAATTGTTCCTCATGACTGAACTTGATCCCTTCGAAAAATGGGCCATAGATTTTTTTGGGTCCATCAATGCTTCCACACATCGCACGGGGTCACACTACATCATTATTGCAACTGAATACCTTAGAAGGTGGGACAAAGAAGCACCATTCAAGGATTGTACAACAGAAACAACAACGTGATTTATCTTTGAGAATATCATCACCCGATTTAGATGTTCGAAGGTGATAATGAGTGACTAGGGTTCACATTTTGTGAATGAAACCATTTAACAACTTACCTAGGAATTCATGAGCCATCATCAGCAAAACACCCTTTATCACCCTCAAGCCAACGGTACAGTGGAAAATTTCAACAAAAATTTAGAATATGCTCTAACAAAAGTTTGCAATGTGTGACATGATGACTAGGATCATTGCATCCCCACAGTCTTATGGGATTATCGCACCACATGAAAAAGGCTAGCGAAGAACATGCCATTCTGATTGGTCTATGGTAAAGAAACGGTCATGCTGCTAGAATTGTTTTCAAACCTTCGGGTCATGTAACACCCTAATTTTAACCCTTATGAACTATAATGTATTATGTAATTGTGACTTAAGCTGGTGATCCAGTAAAGTTGAAAAGGGGCCAGAGTGCCTAGGAAATGTAATACATCTATATACATTAATAAAAAATACATCATTGGCTGCAAGATGGACAATGACAAAAGAGATAGGGGACTATGATTCCACAAGAGAGGGGGATTAAGGGGCTAAGCCTTTTTATTATATTTTATTAACCCATAATTTATTTTATGGATAAAAGGGGTTACATGAGCTTCTTGGGAGGAAGGCCATGTGGTTCTTGTTTTCATGTAATTATATAAATCCTGCCTGTGGGCTATTTGGGGGTTGCTCTTGGTTAATCATTTTCATTTTAGAATTCCTCATTTGACTCTTATTGAATTTGTGTGCTCTTGGGGGGGAGACTAGAAACGAATGGATGGAGGAGGAGAGCCATTGCTAGATGGTTTTAATAGATTATTGATCATTCTAGGAGGGAATGAATGCTTGTGTGCATGAGATTAATGGCAATTCAAAAAGAAATGTCCACAACTGAGAATCCTTGGAGTTTCCAATAGGGAGATTTCTTGACCAACAAAATTGGAGCCCCAGAGAGGAATGGAAGAACCTAAGGGACTGCATGGCAAAGAAAGGTGTTTGTTTCTTTGGGTCATGCAGTTTGAGGGGGAAAGAGAGCTGGAAAATTGGGATTTGTTGTGTGGTTGGGAAACCTGAGAGCTAGTTAGCCAACTGTTATCTGTTTTAGTTTTGTCCTAGGACCCATCCTTGTGGATTCATATCTCTGGCTCGGGGGTGACCTGTTGTTGAGAGTAAATGAAAAGTAGTGTATATGGTTGGGAGGAATGTCCTTGGTCTGCAACCAGTTGGTGAATGTTACTTGCAAAGATAAGTGTTCTCTGTGTTTTCTGTACAATGTATATTTCATTGTGTATTTAATTATCTCTGAGATGATTTTTTGTGTGCATGCTTACTGGTTATTTGTTGTGCATGGAACACTATTTATTTCTTTTATGTTGTAGCATGGTTCTTGATTAATGCATGTGAGTATTTCATGCTTGATTTCAGATTAATTATTATCATAATTCGAAATCGGTTTAGGAGTGACTTTTTGAGGTGATGTGCCCAGCCCATGGGTGGCTGGGTATGTTACATGTCACCCTTGCCACCCAGATGACTGATCATCAGTCCCTTTAGCACTGGTTAGACGAGCTAATGGAACTAGAATACTAGAATAAGATCGTATGATGGTCAGTTTCAGTCAAGTTGTTGATAAAGAATGACAAAAGACATGGCTGGATCAGAACATCCACAAGAAAATTCTCCATCCTGGTTGTTTCGTATTATTATACGGCAACAAATATTTACACCATACAAGAAAGCTCCACATGTGATGGTTGGGTCCTTTCTTATTAGTCTAGATCAATGAAGCATGCACCTCCAAGCTAGGAAGCCTACAAGGTCATCCACTCAAGGGAATCATTAATGGTAGAAGCTTGAATATTTACTATGGCCCGCAGGGGGATGCAGTCATTTAAAATTTCTAGTATAAGTTTTGAAGAGAGGTAGAATAGATTTAGTGTAGGTTATAAAATATGTAGAATCTCACATAGTAGGCATAAATAACCTTTTTGAGAAACACATCATTCACATCAGTCAAGCAGATGGACGGATAACAATAATGGTTTGAGCAATTTTCAAGATTTCAGAATCCAGTTGATGCTTTGATATAGCTACCAGGTTCATGTCCGGTATGACAATTCACAAGGGTATTTGAAGAATTTCTTGGTGATCCAATGCAGTGAAAGGGAAAGTAATCCAATTTGGGTAGGTCACATATTCCATGAGTACACAGTCCATTCTACCACCCCTCTCCCTAAGAAGAATCTTCAGTACGATGGAACATGTATATCGATCTTCCCATGAGCCAAATTTTACCTCCACTTTCTACTTGTTCTCCAAGATAACCCCCATTGAACATTCTTCCCCCCCTTTTCTCCCTATTCCCCACCATCTTCTCTCTCTCTCTCTCTCTCTCTCTCTCTCTCTCTATATATATATATATATATATATATATATATATATATATATATAATCCTTTCAACTCTCTTGCTGAAGTATTTTTCTATGTCCCTTGCCTTTCTCCAGGATTTCGTTCCTAACTAATCCCCTTCTAATCCTCACTCCCTTGTCATGGAACGTCCTAGTAGAATGTTCATACACTATTATTCCTAGTTCACCCAAGCAGTTTAAGTGTTGGATCTTCAGTTTTATGCCAAAAATGCCAATCTTTTACCAATTGCTCGGTCGTGGTACCACATTTTTCTTTCCTAACCAGTATTAGCTCTGCCTACCAAAGTTCCCTAAACTGTGTTTTTTACTCCCGGAGTTCCACCAATGTTCTCAACACATCACTATGCAATCAACCACCATGCATCATCCACTTTGTTGATAGGAAGGTTCCCCCTTCAATGGCTCACAAGAAGCCCTGATTTTATCCATTTTCATGGGACCTCCTCCAACAATAGTGAGGCCATATTACTTCCCTCTATCCAACCTCATTGCTACTACCCCACTTCTCACATCTTTCCATGGAACCTCAACCCTCTAGAATAAGAATGACCAAGGTTCTCTACTCGGCTTGGTCCAAAGAGAATAAGAAAAAAAGTATATAATGATGATCTCTCTTGGGGGAACCCAACTTCTTGGTCGTGGTCAGTGTTTGTTGGTGGGATTTAAAAAAATCCCTCATTCACCTCCACATACACCAACAAAGGTTCCAGGTAAAGCATCTGACCACATGCACTTCAACTCCATCTTTCACCATACAACCTCCTTGATCCATCTTAGGACCTGGGTTGAATTGCTACTACGACTTGAATAAATGATTGTTTCTTACTCATGCTAGGTGGTATTCACAACATGTTTTGAATAATGATGATTTTCTTTTACTCCAACTATCCGCCTTCATAACTTCAAGCAGTGGTGGGGGCCTGTTGGCACCCAATGTTTTGGGTTCATTCTTGCATGCACACAAACGAAGTTGTGTGTTCTCATTCCATAATTTTGCACATGCCTAAGAAAATTCTCTAGGAATTACATAGAGTGCAAGCCAGATCAAAATTTGTTCGTTGTTAACCAAGCTTAAAGACTAACAAGTATGCATCGGTTGCACTGGAAACCAAGAAGATGTCCACCAGAATCAAGAAAGGAATCATCAAGAAATCTTCCTGAATGATTACTACGAATAAAATTCGAGGATGTGCTATGGCTAGAGGATGAGCTAGCCAAGAAGTTAATATTTCCATTAATACTAGAAGTCTATGTGGAGCGTTGACAGACACCAGAAGTGTGTGAGGAAATTTTATCAGACAAATGAGTAGAGCAGATGATGCAGGAGCATCGCCAACATCAAGCGAGCCAGCGTGGAAGACAATGGACAGCTGGAAAGCGCCAGCCCAAAATTTTGAAATTCCCGTGGATCGATGCGCCATCTTAAATGAAGTCATTTAAGTAAAGGCACACTTGTGAATGTAAACGGACCTTGAGCAATTTGCTCTAGTCCTTAGTAGGTAGAATTCATTTAAAGTAGTTAATGCAGGCAGATAGAATTTAATTCTAGATTAGATTGTTTGAGAGCGCAAGAGGGAAACGGGATATAGACACCCTCATTGTAGATTGTAACATAATTATGGAGAAAGAAGAGAGCATAGAAGAGAAGCAGAGACCTGAGTAGCAGACTCCATGTATAGAATTTCTGAATTAATACAAAGAAACTGTGATTCAGACTCATGGTGTCCATATATTCTTTGTGTATGCATCTTTGAATGTTGTGTTCATGAATGGTTTATTCTTTCTATCATACAATTGCTTTTATGCTATGTATGAATGATTTCTTGTTGAATGTTTGAAGTCTGAGAGAGGAAGTGTTGGAAAATACTGAGAGGGGGGGGTGAATCAGTATTTGAGCTATCAATCAATTTTTAACTTTTCTTTTACTGAAAGATCTTAGTCTACTTTAGAGAGATCAGTTGTTGTATATTCTTATGAAAACAGTAGTGCATCCAGATCTTATTATGGATTTCTTCATTCATCAGATGTATTTTAAATAGTAAATCAACAAAATAAACTAACACAGATGAGTATCACACATGAACACCAGGATTTAAGGTGGAAACCCAAATCGGGAGAAAACCACCGCTGCTGTTGTCTCTGTCTTCAATGAATATTATTAAGAAAACATTCTACAACAA